>JAVJIF010001699.1:0-83470 GCA_038442645.1 Agave tequilana
TTCTTTCATAGGATATATTGTCAAGTTTTGTCAGTCATCCACCTTTCATCTTTGTGCCTATGCCACAGTGGAGAAATAGCCAAGAATTGAAAACTACAGATAAAACTGAACAAACAACTGAGTCTATAGATATGTTTAGATATGTTTAAAGAATCAATAGAAGGTTAACAGTTGTGAGAAATAAGAGATTTGTTACAGTCTCTCAATGATGATGCTCAACAAATAGAATTGTGCGCATGCCTAATGGAATTATCGTGTACTGAGAGCATATAGTGAAAGTGTCAATAGCTTTGGTAAATATTTCTATTTTGGTTAGTGGGTCTCTATAATAGGAAGTTGAAGAGATTTTTAGAAATTGAATTTTGGTGAAGAAATAGAGGGATTGAGATATGCTGTCAATGTAATTGCTTATTTAGAAAATGAGATACCAAAGTAAGATATAAAAAGAATATATGAAAGGCATGTTGTATTTCTCAAATAGATATGAAACGAGAGTTTTTGAGCCTCTTGGCATGGACTCAAGAGTTGATATTTAAGGCTTCGATTGCTCATCTTTCCTTGTCCATTGTCATCTTTGGCAATCTTTTGGAGGTTGATGCCAGTTTAATCAGGGTTCGAAATATCGGCTCAGTCGGAGACGACTCGGCGGACTCGTCTCCGACTTGGCGGGCGTCGTGACGATACTGACACCCGATTCGCAATTCACTTCGGATTTTAATCGACTCGGGGCTGACTCGATCGAATCGGCCGAGTCACGATACACTCAGGGTCGACTCGATCGAATCGGCCGAGTCACGATACGACTCGGGGTCAACTCGATCGAATTGGCCGAGTCAACTCAGCTTGACTCGGCCGATTCGGCCAGTCGCCTCCGAGTCACGACTGAGTCGACGTCACTGTGCACCCGTGAGCTCAGCGAGATAAAAAGGAAGGGAAAAAACAAAAACCAGATATCGTCTTCCCTCTCGTCGCCGTCGCCTCACCCGTGAGCCTTCATCGACGTTCGCCTCAAACTTCGCCGGCGAGGTCATCATCCCCTCTTGCGTCGCCGACTCATCGCGCCACCGCCGCCGATCGATTCAGGTCTCTTTCTCTGCTCTGTCGTTCTCACTTCCGATATCCCTCTCCCTCTGATCTCCCTGTCTCCGATCTCTCCTTCTCTCCCTCTGTCCCTTTCTCTGTCTCCTCTCCCTCTCTCCAGCTCTCTGTCTCTCTCCCTATCTCTGTCTCTCTCTCCTGCTCTGTCTCAGTTTCTCTCCCTCTTTGTCTCTCTCCACCTCTCATCTCTCTCCCTCTCTCTGTCTCTCCGGTTCTCTCTCCCTCAGTCCCTCTCTCTTTAATATTGAATTAATTAATTTAATCATTAAAGTAGGCAATTTAGTAAATGATAGACTTGTGTAGTTCCGGAAGGATTCGAGCCCGAATCCTTCCCACTTAAATACAACTATACATCATCCGAATACGAGATCCATTCCTTTGAAGTTGATCTATATTATTTCAAGTATCTATAAACTAAAAATCAAGTATTTTAAATACTTTTTACCCATGCATCAAGTAGGAAAAAATGGACGGCCTAAATAGTGTTGGTTAGTTTTAACGGTGTAGAACATTTGAAACCTAACAAAATTGATTTGTAGGGGTTTTAAATGTTTAGATCATGATCAAATGGTCGGATCGAGAATTTATATGTCTAAAGACATAGATTTAACCAACTCACCACTTTCGGCCGTCCATTTTGCACCGCTTGATGGATGAGCAAAAAAGTATTCAAAATACTTGATTTTTAGTTACTTTAAATAATATAGATCAACTTCAACGAAGTGGATCTTGTATTTAATGTTGGATGTTAGTATTTGAGTGGGAAGTACTCGAGCTTGAATCCTTCTGGAACTACACAAATCTATCTTATTTAGTAATGTAAGTTAATTAAGTAATGTAAAATTAATTTGGTGTAAATTAATCTTTTAATGTTAATCTTGTAATGTTAAATTGATATTAATTCAGCATGTATGTTAATTTAATATCATTAATTAACATGTTTAATTTTTTAATTTAGCTCTCTCTCTTAATCTCACATATCATTAATTTAATTTAAGTAGAAATGATGTATGTTGTTGAAATGATTTAGTAGAAATGATTTAATTTAAAAGATTTAATTTAAGTAGAAATGATTTAGTTTAAAGATTTAATTTAAGTAGAAATGATTTAGTTTAAAGATATAGATTTAGAATTTATTTTAATTTTAATTTTAATTAAATATGATCTATTTTTAAATAGATATGATTTAATTTAGTTTGATTTAAGTATAAATATGAGAGGATGAGACTTATAGTTTGCTTTAAGTAATTTTTAAATAGATCTCTATAATTTTTAAAGGAATTGATCTTTACATGTTCTCATCAAAATATAAAACAATTAAAAGCATGTTCTCATCGAAGAGTATGAAAATAGTTGAAAAAATCATTTCAAAGTTCTTCTTCAATGAAGGTGTTCGTCGTAGTGAGAAAATTAGAGGTATAAGAGATGCAGATGATGATGATGGTGAAGATGTGAGATATGAGAGTTTTATCCAGTTCTAGTAGTGATGATGGTGAAGATGGTGATGACAATGACGACGATGATGGCAATGATAGCAATGGTGGTGATGATGACAATAATGGAGCAAACAATAGTGCTGATGGAGGGACTTATGTCTTGAAGGCCGTATGCAGGGGTTGAGTTTGACATCAGACCAACATTATGGTATGAGATATGGATATGACTACAGACTACAACTTGAGAGATCTACGAGTACTTGTATCGGTTTATTTACTTATCGCAGAGACGATTACGGTGATGATTTTGTGCCTCAGGCCTCATCGCAATTCAATGTGAATGACTACAGTAGCATTTATTTATGTATTTTGTGCAATTTAGTATACTGTGCATGTATTTTGATATATTTCTACCAACGACGCTTGTATTTATGCTTTCGCTTTATATTTAGTGTGCTAGGTGATATGTTCTGGATATCTGATGCATGAATATTAATGTCTACATTTTAAAAAATTTGTCATGATTTTTTTAAAATTTTTTGAGTTTTCTATATAGCTTTTTTGTGCGTATCGCCCGAGACCGATCCGAGTCGCTGCGTCGTGTCAGTGCCCGTCGAGTCGGCGACCGAGACTGCCACTTTGAACCATGAGTTTTAACACCCATTCTTGATATTTTTTTAATTTTTTCATGGATTCCCCCCCCCCTCTTGTATGTTGAATTTTGATCTTCAACCAGCTGAAAGACTAAGATGATGATGAACCAACTCCATCTTGTGGGGAAAAATGATTGATGATTTAAGTCTTTCCATGTTAGAATGGGATTGGAAATGGAGTATCTACTAATCCAGATAGTTCCAATTTTTATTGCCTGCCGTCGACCTTATAGCAATATCTGGGTTGGTACCATATTCCTTGCGAAGACCTTTGGGAAGGGAGAGTTTTCTATGAAATCTAGAGGTCACTTTATGTGTTTAAAAATTAATTCAACCAAATTCAACTATGAAGCAAATGCTCCAAACTTCATTTAGGCTAGGGAAGATTATATAAGAGAGGGTAAGTTGATAAGATACGCAATGGGCAATTGCAGCCATCTTTATTACCAAAGAACCACATCAGTGGAATTCCCATGGAAGTTGTAGCAAAAAGAACGTCGCTTGTCCTTCTCTTTTATTTGTTCTTGATGTGTTTGAGGGCATTGTAAGTATTTGCTGAAGGATGATACTTAAAGTTCCACTAATTAGGTCCATTATGACTCACATCTGTCACTTCTCATTTATTTGCTCCTGATAAACCTGTTGGTTGCATGGAATTCAATTCCATGATTTCATTGATTTGGTCCAACTATATTCTTTATTTTCTTCTATTTGAGGAATTTCAGTTTCACAATCCCAATTCACCTTTTCATTTCTATTTAAAAAGTGGTGAATTGGAATTCACTCTCAAAATTTGTGAACTACCAGTTCCCGTAGTTGGAAATGGGATGTTAACTTTTATCTCTTGTGTTGAAAAGTACAAGCAGCATTAAGTGAAATTCAAAGATCTCAAATATATTTGAAGTCAATAAAATATTAAGAAACCGAACAACATGAATTATAAATGCAATTTCCTGATCCCAATTTCATGAATTATACCTTTTCATGGAATTTTTTGTGCAATCCTATGCAACCTGACTGGCCTATTCTTGAATTTCTTCTTATTATGTGCTTTACTATTTAACCTCAGAAAAGTAGACAGCTTAACAGTGTAAATGCAATTTCCTGATTCCCAATTTCATGAATTATACGTTTTCATGAATTATACCTTAACATGGATTGTAAATGCAATTTCCTGATTCCCAATTTCATGAATTATACCTTTTCATGGAAATTTTTTGTGCAATACTATGCAACCTTACTGGTGTTAAGTGGGAAATTCCTGAATTTCTTACTATTATGTGTTTTTTTCTTCCTATTATGTGCTTTCCTATTTAACCTCAGAAAATGTAGACAGCTTCATAGTGTCTCAGAATTCTCTCTTGTTATTTTTCTGTACCTCCTGACCGTTTAGCATATGCAGCTATCTACTTGCTATTCATATTGCAAGTGATCTCTTTTGTCTTCTTTAGTCTAGGGTGATGTGGTACTTAATAAGCCTTCATCAGACTGTGGTTTCTTAAACTTATTCGAATATAAGTCTTATAGTTGATTGGTCTGCATCCTTGGTGGGTTGACTTGGGCAACTCCTTGAACAATTGGTGGATTATAATATTTGTAGACATGTAAACCAGATTGTAAGATACTCTATGTTTGGGTGTTCAGTCATTATGTGAAAAGCTTCTTCTCTCTCTGTTGCTTGTATAGTCATTACTTGCACCGGAAGCTTCCAGAGAAAAAATATATATTTTTAACATTCAATCTGTTTCAGTCAGACTATCTGCGAAAAATTTCTCTGAAAATGCTTTCTATGGAGACAAAGACTCAGCAGTCAGCTCCAATTAATCCGGCAATATCAAATGCCGGTGGTGTGAATCAAAATCCTACAGATCCAGGTATTCTTTCTAATTATCAATTTCAAGTTTTAGATAAAAACGACATGGTTTTCCCAGCTATAAATTGGTGCAAACTTTCATTTGAATTTTATGCATTCTGCATGCACTATAATTTCAATAAATTCACTTTGACCATGTTTATGACTATCAACATGGACCTGTTAAAATACTCTTTGCTACTTATGCTGTTAAATTTCCTGAAGATATTGTGATCTGTGACACCATCCCATGAAATTTTTTGCGTATTACTCCTTGAGACCCAATCTATCATTCCATGGGGCTTTCTAGATCAGCTGGATTATAGCAAAATTTCCAGAATAGTGTGATTTGGTTGTTTGTATTTATCTTTCCCAGGCAGTTTGTACAGTAAGTTTACATCTGTTTATTACCGTTTAATTTACACTTTCTGTTCAAGTAAAGCTAGCTATGGACAACTTTTATTACAAATTACATACTATTTCACTTTAAACTTGAAGAACATCAACCCTTTGTTCTACAAGGTCATGGATTTCTCTTATTTTCAAGTATGATTTCCCCCTCTTAATAGGTGGATTTGTGTCTGGATATGTTTCCATGTCATTTTGTCACCAATCATTTGTTTACATTTGGCATCTTTCTTCAACAGCACTGGGCATGCAGTCACAAGCCAACAACCCTGGACAACCATTAGCCGTCCCCAACCGGCCAGCAGTTTTGCCCCAGAACCTCCAAAATAACACTTCTGCTGCTGTACAAGGCTCTTCTGTCCTGGCTCCTTCATTGCCATCCATCTCAGGACTCACTCAGTCCAACATATCCAGTGTGACCCAGGCATCAAACTTACAGAACATGCCTGGAATATCACAAGGCTCCGTAAATAATTCTATGGGACAAGGAGCACAGACAGATATTTATGCGAATGCCCAGAGGCAGATGCAAGGAAGGCAGCAGCAGCAACAGATTATTTCCCAACAGCAGCAGCAGCAGCAGCAGCAACAACAACAATCACAAAATCCCCTTATGTACCACCATCAGCTCCAGCAGCGGATGCTGAACCAGAGGATGCAGCAGCAACAACAGCAGCAACAGTCTCTCTTGCAGCCAAACCAGCTGCAGTCTACTCAGCCATCATTGATGCAAATGTCATCCGGTCTTCAGTCAAACCAGTCTAATATTCAGCAGACTCAAGCTTCAAGCACGCAGTCAGCTCCACAGACCGGGCTTCAACAGAATCAACTGAATCAAATTCAACAATCAGTTCCATCTTTGCTTCAGTCGAATCCACAATCAGTAGCCAGACAACAGCCCTTACATCAACAGGCACCTTCTCTTCAGCAACAATCAATGCCCATTTCTCAGCAGTCGAACTTATCTCAGCAGCAGCAAATGATGGGCCAGCAAGGAAATATGCCAAATATGCAACAGACTCAACTACTTGGACAGCAAAATAGTATTGGAGATATTCAGCAGCAGCAGCAGCAGCAGCAGAGGTTACCAATCCAGCAAAATAGTCTTTTGAGCATGCAACAACAACAGCAACAGCAAATGATGAATCAGAAAACACTAGCTTTACAGCAGCAGCAGCAGCAGCAGCAATCAGGTTCTCAAAGTAACATGTCAGGACTGCAGCAACAACAGCAGATGCTTGGACCACTTACTAGTGTTTCAAATATGCAACCGCATCAGCGAGCGATGCTTATGCAAAAGAATGCAGCACAACAGCAGCAGCAGCAGCAGCAGCTGCAGCAGCAAAATCAACAGTCATCTTTGACATTATTGCAGTCACAAGGTCAGCAATCCCAGCATCAATCATCGCAGCAGCAACTCATGTCCCAATATCAGTCTCAGCCTCCTCAATTGCAACAGCAATTGATGATGCAACAACAATCGAATTCCTTGCAACGGGAGATGCAGCAAAGACTTCAAAGTTCTGGTCCTCTGCTGCAAGGTCAGAATGCAATGGAGCAGAAGCCATTCATTCAGGCACAAAGAGGGCTTCCAGAGGTCTCATCTAGCAGTAAGTTATTAGACTAATTACATAGAATAAATTTTTCTAAAGTGCATCTTCTGCATAAACCCTTTTTTTTTTTTTTTTGACAATCCTTCTTAACCATGAAGGTACAGTATTTGGAAGTCCTCTATTATTGACTTTTAGTTGGCACAGATAATTTATTCCAGTTCTATAAGGTCATTGTGACTGCTTAATGTCGAAGTTGAAAAATGGATGGTTTGTTGATAGGAATTACTTCTTTATCTTGTATGGTTATCTGTTGTCAACTAAGCATATATGTTCTTTTACAGCATCAATGGATTCAACAGCTCAGACGGGACATGCTGGTGTCATTGATTGGCAAGAGGAGTGCTATCAGAAGGCAAGTGGCTTGTCAAATTGTGTCCTTATGATTTTTTTTTTCATATTGCATGACTTTTCATATTTCCTTGATAAGCTCTTGGTTATTTGTACTTGGTTGAGGTAAGGTTTTCAAACTGCCTACGACAGTCCTATATTGTAAACCTTACCTTGCTGAGGAGGACATTAGGTGACCGGGTGACTACCCAAAAAGATGATTCTAATTGGACTGGAGGGAGAAAAAGAGAATAACATATGATGGAGAGTTGCATTAACTTTCAAAATTTCGGCAAGTTATTAGAGTTGGCCTTATGTGGGAAAACTAGAAAGATCAGAGGACTTGAAGTGGCGTAGGCTGAAATTTGGAGAGTGAGAAATAGAGAGAGGGAGAGGGGAAGGATAATTGCAGCTCTCAGTCTCCCAAACAAACTTCACTTTCATCCAAAATATGATTAGAATTTTCCAACCTTTATTAGAGTTGGCCTTCAGCGGGAAAACTAGAAAGATCAGAGGACTTGGAGTGGTGTAGGCTTTGGGGAGAGAGAAATAGAGAGAGGGAGAGGGGAAGGATAATTGCAGATCTCAGTCTTCCCAACAAACTTCACTTTCATCCAAAATCTGATTAAAACTCTTCAACCTTGGTGTTGTTATAGATTTTTATGAACAAGAATAGATAAATCCAACTTCCAATAGAAACAACCGGTAACAGACAAATCAAACTGGATAACAACAAATAAGTGAATAGCAAACAAATCTACTCAGTTGAGTAGCAAACAAATAATTGAATAACAAGCAAATTCACCCAATTCTAACTAATCAACCTTATCTTTTAACTCTTCTTTATTTCGAAGCCTTTGTTCACCACCTACCAGCTACAGTAAGTGACCGCTATCCTACTGTCCTTAAGTTATAGCAACCACCTAAGAAGAAGATAGATTTTCGATTAGTCATTATAAGCGATGGGGTCAGGATGTTAGATTACCAAGATATGCTCTTTAAAATGTGGCCCACCCCTAGGGGTACAGGATTCCACTGAAAGATTGATGTTTTCAAGTAGAAAATTAGAGAGCGGCATCGGCAACATTTTGGCGGTCTCGCAGCAAAAATCAAAGGGACTAAGGAGGAGCTTGGTATATGGTCCAGTAGAGTCCACCAAATCCGGCCATGTTACAGAAGGAGAAAGACCTCTCCAAGAGATTCGAGGATCTTTTGACGGCTGAAGAAGCATATTGCCATCAGAGATCGAGAGTCCAATGGTTATGTGAAGGCGATAGGAATACTCAATTCTTTCATACTGCGGCACAAAAGTGGGACTGAAGGAAGAAGATTCTAGCAATCTAGACACTCAGCAGAGAGTGGACTTCGGATCTTGGGATATTGAGAGCCACCTTTGTCGAGTGCTTCAGGCATCTTTTTTGGTCTTCCAACCCATCTCCAATCCATTCAGATTTCTAATTCTAATCGCCCATCCCTTCAAAAAGATTTAGAAGATTCTATTGTATCCCTTCAGTTGAGGAAATTGAACTAGTGATCAAGAGTATGCACCCCTCTAAGGCACCAGGCCAAGATGGCCTCCCCGCCCTCTTCACTTCCAAACAAGATGGGCTACATTTTTTTGTGGGGGGTGGGGTGGTGGTGGTGGGGAGGTGACCAAACTTGTGCAAGATGTATTTGCCTTGGGGTCTTTTGAGGAGGGAGTTAACCACACTCACTTGGTGCTTATTCCACAAAAAGAGTGTGAATCGCCTGCAGACTTTAGATCCATTGCTCCATTGCTCTCTTTAATGTGTTTTGCAAAGTGGTTGCAAAAATCCTAACCAGTAGGATAAGACCTCTTCTCAGTGGCATCATCTCACCGAATCAAGCAGCCTTTATCCCAGGGAGAGAAATCATTGATAATTTTGTGGTGGATCAGGAATTGATTCATAGTATGGGGAAAGAAGAATAGGCGGTCAAGGTTCTTTGCAATGAAGGCGATATGTCTAAGGCATATGAGAGAGTAGAGTGGCCATTTCTCCTCTAAACCCTTCAACTCTTTGGGCTTCTTGCTAGATTCATTCAACTTGTTTGTGTTTGCATCACCACCTCCACGATAGGGATTCACCGGAATGGAGAGACATATGGATTCTTTTGGCCGGGAAGAGGTCTTAGACAAGGCTGTTGCCTATCGTCATACCTACTCATCATGTGCTCAGAGGTATTATCCAATCTCCTCAGTGATGCGGAGGTGTGCCATGAGTTTAAAGGCCTGAAAATCAATCACTCAGTTCCAGTGATATCCCATCTTATGTTTGCTGACAATCTCTTGATTTTTGGAGAGTCTAACCACAAAATTTTGAGTAAATCAACAAACAGATTCTGGATACCTATTCGAAGTGGTCAGACCAAGTTATTAATTATTTCAAATCATCAATCTTGTTTACTAATAATATTTTCGTGGATGGCAAACATGAATTAGTAGGTGTTCTTGGGGTTTCATTGATGCAAAAAAATGAGAAGTATTTGGGAGCACCACTGTCGCCGATAGCAGAACTATCGCAACCCACAGATTTCTTGTTGAGAAGATGCATAACAAGTTAACGGGTTGGAAAAGCTCACCTCTTCTCTCATGCGGGCAGAGAGAAGTGTTGATTGATTTAATCCTCATTAGCAGCTATCCCAAATATCCGTATGATTCTGGGACTCCTTCCCATGGTTGTGTGCAATGAATGAATCATGCACAATTTCTATTCGGGACATAAACCGGAGGCAGGCACATGTTCTTGAACGCTTGGGACTTTCTTAAAAATCTGAAAGCAACAGGTGGTTTTGGCTTTCGGCACTTGGAAAAAGCAAACCATAGCTTGTTCTTGAAGATTGGATGGCGTCCAATGATCCCGAAGCTCTATGAGTGATAATCTTGAAATCCAAATATTTTCCTAGATGCTCATTCAAAGAGTCCACAACAAATTTTCAAAGCTCAAAGTTATGGACAGTGTTGCAGCAGTGCAAGCAATGGCTATTTGATAACATGTGTTGGCAAGTGACAAACGGGGAGTCTATTCAGCTATTCAAAGATAGATGGTGTGCGAACTTCCCAGAACTGATCCCAAGACCGGCGTCCAAGGCGCAAGACATCGAGCAAGTCAGTGAACTTATCGACCAAGGTGCACGGAAGGTGGGCATGATAAAAAGCATCAAGCAAGCAACTAGTGCGATATGTAGCACCCCGATTAAAAAAAGCACGACCCGCTTGGCCAAGATAGACTTGTTTGGTACCGGAGAAAAGCGAACATTTTAGCTCCCACTCAGCATATAGAGTCCTCACAGCCAACCTGCAGTCGACGAGCCCCCCCATGATGTACAAGAAACTATGGACTCATCGAGATGTGCAACCACATATCCTTCACTTTGTGTGGAGAAATTTGACAAACCCTCTCATGACAAACGAGCATCAATCAAGATTCCTTGCTGGAGTTGATGGAACTTGCCATGTATGCCTTCCAGCAAATGGAGACCCGAACTCACCTTCTTGTCCAATGTCCCCTTGCAGCAGAGGGATGGCACAAGCTTAAACTGACTCAAGTGGTCATTGGTGTTGATTCACTAGAGACTTTGGTAACTAAATTGATTGGCAATAATTAAAACTTGGAGATGTTTAAAATTGGTGTCGTTGCCATGTGGTGAATTTGGAAGAGCAGATGCAAACATGTGCTTGAGAACTCAGGGTACTTAGCAGACTTTACCAACTCCAATTTATTGCTGGAGTAGAGTACATTGAAGATGCTCGAGTAAATGCCACAACCATCCCAAGCTCGAAGAAAGGCACAGATTGGTGTAGACTTTAGCCCGAAAAGCTAAAGATTAATGTTGATGCAGCCATCGGAAACAGACACTCGTGCGCGGCAATTATCATTCAAGATCACCTAGCCAAGTCCTCAGTTGCAGCTGAGTGAGACAACTCTAATGACCATGATTACGTGTGAGGTTATGACCTTTTGAAGGGAATCCGAGCAGCAGGGCTGGCCGAGGAAACATAATTTAATGTGATTACTCATTCAAAGTCGATTGCTCACTGAATCAATAACACACATTCTCTCCACTGTGTCTCACAAATTATCTATGTGCGCCAATACCTCCAACTTCACGGTAGGGTGACAGTGGCTTTTTCTCGCCGTTCGATGTATCGAGCGGCGCACAACGTGGCTAAGCTTTGTCTTAGTTCCCAACTATTCGGTAATTGGTTGCTTTTCTATTCCCTCATCTATACAAGAGATGCTAGGGATTTCAAATTGTAACCAATGATGCATATGATAAAATTACAGTCTTCGTTCGAAAAGCAAAACTCATCTTTATTTGGATCAGATTCACTCCTGAAGATATCTTCTTCAATCCTAATTGTATAAACTTCTATTATTCTAATCCAACTGAAATTTTACAAGAAAGCCCTCTTAAAAAGAGAAATTAAAATAACGATCCAAAAAGCTTCATAAGAGGCTGTATCTCAAGTGACTTCCATGCCTGCATTAGTTTTGCTCATTCCAACTCAGCTTGGGAAAGTGTGGCAACACGAGGTGGTAACCAACTGAGAAATGGTTCTGGGGTGGCTCTAGTGATGGTTTAGAAGGAAGTCACGAGTTTCAGTCTGGTTATGGTATTTGAGGATTGGTGATAATAAAATATGGTGGCTGTGGAATGGGATCAGCAGTAATGGTGGTCAATGATGAACTTGTGAAACTTTGTCTGGGAATCCTTCAAAGCATCTTACAAGGACATCCGGCTCCCTATTAAGGTTAGCGAACTTCATATCAGCAGAGTGAGTCTGAAAGTTTGATTGTGGATCTGCATTGAAGGAGAACATCTTAAGGATCTCAAGTTGCTTGTCGAATGAGAAAAGTGATGGATGAAGATATTATCATCGAGGATTGATGAGACATAAAGAGGATGATAAGATGGGCTCTTGTACCACTTTCGTGTAAGCTAAAAGTAGGAGGCGGCAAATTTATAATTGGGGGAAAAGGGATATAACCAAAGACCCCAGTCTTCAAATATTTATTTTCATCCAAAATCTGATTCTAATCTAAAATGACTTATAGCTGCTAACACAAATTGAATCAGCTGAATATCAACAATAATTGACTAGTAAACAAACCTATTCATATGACTAGAAGACAAAAAATTGACTAATAAACAAATCTACGCAAATGCTAACCTTGTCTTTAACTCCTCTTTATTCGGATCAGATTTTCACTCACAAAATTTTCTTCAATCCTAATTTGAATCAAGTTTAAGCTCATAGCCAAATCTGAAACTTTTCTAATCCTAATGCAACTGGAATTTTGCAACGAAGCCCTTCAAACAAATTAGGAATTAAAATAAATACGCAGAAAAAGAAAACGGACTCTTCTCAAAAACTGAAACTTCCATGTCTTCAGAAGTCACTAAGTATCCAATTTCAAAGCAGCTTGAACCAGATCTGCGACCAAACTTCTCTTTACCTGCTTATTTTCTTTTTTCCCCCTTGCATCTTCAGGTAGTGTGTAATAAAAAAAACTAGGTTAGAAACACAGGAGATGAGTGCACCAAAATCTTGAAATGTAGTAAAACAAGCTCTTGTCATTGGTAGTCCTATTCCATCAATATGTAAAACAATCCCTGTTATGTGTTGGATTGTGTGAAACATAATTGACATGCTTATTAATTACCAAAATAGTGGTTATCTGACACCCAACTTTTACAAGGCGTGTGAAGCTGCAGCCCATTTTCCTTTAGAGCATGACAAGTGTCATGCAACTAGCTGCTGAAGTTGCCAAAGTGCCTAGCCCCGAGCACCTAGGCAACTAGGTGGCTGTGCCTGTGACAACAAAGGGTAGGGTTAATTTATAGTTGTGAATTCAATGAATATCAGTCTTATAGGTGATTGATATTAATTGTGCTTGAAAAGATTTTAGCTTATCAACATCACTCTGCATGGATAAACGACTTCCATGTACTCTTCTTTTTTCTTCTTTCAATGGCTTATCTATGGCCATTTCTATTTGTAGTTGCATCATCTTTTCACTATCTATATCTAGAATTTTGAGCTTCGTCTTCTCATATGTTACTCCGGCAAGGGACTTCTATGTTTGAGTTCTGATAAATTTACATTGATGGCAGGTGAAAGCTATGAAGGAGCAGTACTTTGAAGAGCTAACTGAGTTTCATCAAAAGATTGATCTGAAGTTGCAGCAGGTTCTATTTCATTCTAGTTGCTGTCTTTTTTAGAGTTTAATGCAAAAACAGTGCACATGAAAAGATTTAGCTGATCAATTTGGATTAATGTTCTATTGATTCTTTGCTGCGTGCAGCAAGCACCACCACCAGGAAAGCAGTCAGAACAGCATGAAAAACTGAAAAGTCTCAGGACAATGTTGGAGCGTATGCTAGCACTTCTGCAGATTAATAAGAATAGCATTCCAGTTGGCATGAAGGAGAAAATTCCCATGTATGAGAAGCAAATAATAAACATGGTAGCTTCAAACAGACCCAAAAAGATTTCTCCGCAAGTACAGGGACAACAACAATTCCAACATGCTAATGTGGGGAATGCCCACCCAATACCCCAGCAACAACAATTGCAGGTTTCTCAGATGCAGCCTGACAATCATGCAAACCAGGTACAACAGATAATGCAAGGTCCTGGAACATCTTTGCAGCAGTCTGTGTCCAGCATGCGACATGTATCCATGCCTTTACCCACAGCACATCAGGGTATCTCAAATACATTGCAGCCAAGTTCTAATATTGATTCAGTCCAAGGGAATTCTTTTAATCCAGTACAATCCAGTGCAATTGGCTTAGGGCAGCAAGGTCTACAAAATTCCATGAGCACCTCACGACAGAACAATGTGAACACACATTCACAGAGTGCTGCAAATACTTCACAAAGTAATGTTGGTTCCATGCAGCCAAATCAAAGTGTATTACAGCAGCAGCATCTGAATCAGGAACAATTGCTACAAACACAGCAAATGAAGAACCAATTACAGCAGCGCCATATGCAGCAGCAACAACTCATTCAGCAGCAACAGAGACAACAGTTATTGCAGCAGCAGCAACATTTGCACCAGCAGCAAAAGCAGCAGCAGGCATCACAGTTGCCTGCACAACAATTACAGCAACTTCACTCAATGAATGAACTAAATGAGCTGAAAGTGAGGCAAGTATCTGGCATCAAATCAGGAGTCTATGAATACTCAGCTGGTCAGCGCCACAATTATTATAAACAACAGCTGAAGCCGGGAGCATCTTATCCGGTTTCATCTCCTCAAAACCTTCAAGCTTCATCACCACAAATTTCTCACCATTCTTCACCTCAAATTGACCAGAATGGTCTATTGTCATCTATTCCAAAAGCTAAAGCTCCTATGCCGTCTGCAAACTCACCTTTAGTCGTTACTCCTTCCACTCCCTTTGCCCCATCGCCCATACCAGTTGATTCTGAGAAGCCATTATCTGGTGTTTCATCAGTTGGACATGCTGGACCTCAGCAAACAATTGTTGCACCACCTCAACCACATTCACTGGCTGTTAACACTCCTGGAATGTCAGCATCACCTTTGTTGGCAGAATCCACCAGTCAAGATGATAGCCTGGCTAATGTACCAGCAACATCCAAGACAAGTGCAACAGAACGGCCTGTAGATCGCTTAATAAAAGTGGTTAGTCATATATATATTTTTTATCTTGTTTCAAATTTTAATCCTATGTGATCTGGTGTGGGAATCATCATGGTCATACAAACACTTCATGATATCATTCTTTACTTTAGTCAAATGCATCACATGTTAATTCATATGTCTTCCTAAAAGATATGACTAAAGTTCACTAGACATGAGCTATTGACTGTCGCATAAGACTATGTTTATCTTATTTGTAATTTGAAAAGGTTGTATTTAGTCTTTTGAAATCTGGAAGACTCTCAAATATTAAAGATCAAATATAATGCCCAGAGACATGAAAGTTATGCTGTTAGTATTACTTGTATTCCTGCACCTTCACACATCCCATAAAGTGTATCATGCTTCTGATCTTTCATTTGACATATTGATGCATATCAATTTTTTTACGAAATATGTTTTTTTTTTTACATGCATCACATCTTTTATCTTTTGCACAGCATGTTTGGACACACATCACTCACAGAACTCTTGTAATTTTATTAAATAAATGTAGGATTCTTATTATATTCTATAAACGTATCATAACCAATCACATATCAAGAGTATTTAAAAACTGCATATCTGATTTAGGTTTTTTCCTTCAAGGTTTTTTTAACCACATGGTGAAATTGGGTCTTACTGTGATAGATTCATTATTTTGTGTTACTGGCAGTCACTTTCAACATAATGTGGTACTTCCATCAGGTGGTGATTGTGTGAAGCTCCATCGAGGGTGGATCATTGTTCAAGTTGAAATGGTTCGGAGGAAGGCATTGTTAAGGTTATGTAGACCAAAATGGTGCCACGTTAAAATGGCTACAGAGGCTTGCTTTTATAATATGCAAAAAAAAGGTGGATTTATAGATATAAATGTGATGGAAATGGTGCCGGAGTATTTTTTTTTTTTTTTTTTTTGGGGGGGGGGGGGGGGGGTGTTCTTTTAACTAACAGGCTGAAAGCAAGTTATGCTTGTTTTAAGGTGATGGAATCTTAGATTCACTAAATTTATTATATTAATGCAGTTCTATCGTCTAATCATGTAAAATGCTTTTTTCCCCTTAAAAAAGGCCCGTAGGTTTGCATCATAGTCTCTGTAGCGTGGAGAAGGAAACTTGATGTAGAACATAAAGGGGAAGAAGATAAAGGGGGAAAAGAAATTAGGGATTGTGGAAATTGGAAGAGGATAAGAGGTTAAAGATGAATTTTGGCTTCACCACCAAGGAGATTTCTCTCCCACTTAGCACATCACCATGCAAAGATTCAACACAAAGCAAATAATTATAATGCAAAATTTAAATTCTCAAATCAATTGAACTGTCAAAACAAATGCAAGTCTTGGCCTTATATAGGCCTCATACAAAAGACATTTCTCATCATATCTAATATGAGACTAAAATAAAGAAGTAAAAAATGAGCATAGCCTCAATAAAGAATAAAAGAGCCTAAATAATGGATAAAATCTAATGATTCCCACCAATTCTCCCCGGCTTCGAAAAATTCGCCACTAGCGAATGACGACGGCATGGAAGATGAAATTGAGCTGGAAAGGACTGCACAAACTTCTCAGTAGTGGGTCTCCTCAGCAGTGGTGTCTGTAATGGACGAACTGGAAACAACTGCGACCACGTGAAAGTATGATAACGAGTCAGGTTCTCGACATTGAATACCGGACTGATCCCAAGATTATAGGGAACATCGAGCTCGTAGGCGCTGGAACTACACCTCCTCAAAACCTTGTATGGACCCTGCGTCGAGTATGGACCTTTTTCAAAGTTCCCAGTGGGAACTTCTCTGGGTGCATTCTAATTAACACCTCATTACCTACTGCGAGTGCCTGCAACTGCTTGTGAGACTCTGCAACAGACTACTAGTTATAATTGTTGAATGTTATGTGCATTTTGATGTGATCATGCAACTCTGGCAAATGTGATGTGGACGACTCGACTGTGGCGATAAGCTGAATACCTATGAGAAGAGGAAGAATACCGAGGAAATTCCTAAGTGGGGTAGTAGACCTATCGACCAGCCAGTGAAGATTGGGAGCCAATCACTATGTAACATAGTGTTTTGTTATTCTTGTTGGTGGCTATTCCCTCTTTGTTATTCCCCACATTCGACTTGGGTTGGGAATGTTTCAACACCATCTTTTTTTCTTTGAATTTAAATTCGCAAGTGTTAGACCTACCCAAACTATTCACATCCAAGTCATGCAACCAAGGCCTAATGATGTAATACGAGAAATGAGGAAGAAAATTATATTTTTGAGATAAAGATGATTTTTTCTTCTAACACCAAGGAGATCAATCTCCCACTCAGCACTTCACCATGCAGAGATTTAAATTACAAAGCAAATTGCGATGCAAAATTTGAGTTTTCATCAATCAATTGAACTCCCTAAAAACTACATGTCCTGGCTTTATATAGGCCCAACACAAAAAGAGTTTTCTCACATATCCAATATAGGACTAAAACAAAGAATAAAACTTAGTCTAGACTAAAATAAAGAGGAAAAACAGCTTAAACAAATAACTAAGCAAATCATGCCTCTGATTTCCATCAATTCTCCCCGGCTTCGAAAATTCGCCACTGGCGAATGGCGGCAGCATGGATGATGAAGTCGAACCGAGAACTACACAAGCTCTTCAGTGGCGGGTCTCCTCAGCAGTGGTGGCAGCAATGAACGAACTGGAAGTCGCTGTGGCCTCATGGGAGTGCGATAACGAGTCAAATCCTCGATGCGGAATACCAGATCATGGGGAATTTCGAGCTCATAAGCACTGGAACCAAGCTTCTTCAAAATCTTATATGGATCACTTTGTCGAGTATGGAGCTTTCTCAAAATTCCTAGTGGAAGCCTCTTTGGGTGCGCTCTAATCAGCACCTCGTCACTGCACCAATTGCGATGCCCTGCAATCGCTTGTCAGAGCAGATTAATATTTATATTTGCTAATTGTTATTTGTCTTGTATTATGCTCATATAACTTTATGCAAATGTGGTGCAGATGGCTCAACTATAGCAATGAGTGGGAGACCTAGGGGAAGGGGGAGGAGACCGCGGAAGTTCCTAGACCTAAGTATAGGCCCATCAATAGGAGGTTCAGGAGAAAATAGGTTTTGGTGACTAAGTAGCAGGGTGTCTCGTCATTCTTTTCGTTGAATGTTCTCTCCTTGGTACTCCTTACAATTGACTTGGGTTTGACAGGTTTCAACACTATTTTCTTTTTGTTAAATTTAAACTTATAAGTGTTAGACCCACCCAGACTGGTTACATCTAAGTCTATAACCAATGCCTACCCAATAAAATGTGTGCAGTGTCAATGTCTAAGACGTTACACCAAATATGATCCTCGTAACTAGACATGTGGATAGGAACCTGACAACGCTGGGTAATAGATTGAGTGATCTTATCAACCCAATTCACGTTGTATGGGTGGGGATGCGGTTCAGCTCTGAGACCCATCTTTTCACGAGTTGTCTTGGCTATGATGTTCGCACAACTACCCCCATCTATCATCAATTTATAGTTTTTTCCTCATGTGCAATATAGGTGTAGCACATATTAGACCTACACCTATCTTCATTACCAATAGATGTATGTGGACACCTAATAACACCTAACTGGATGCTAGCAACCGTAACATCATCATTAGAATCAGTCGCACTACCAGTTGCTTCATGAACGCCTGTTTCGATCTCATCATTATCGATTTCCTTGATTAGGAGGTTCCTAGAGGGATACTGTGCAATAGTGTGACCATAGCCTTGACACTTAACATTGACTACCCTTGGCACTCGTAGAAGACTCACCTATCACAAATTTGCTTTTAGTGTCTTTAGCAGTGTTCTAAATGGCGGCCATAGCGGCTACATCGGCCGAAAAAATTTATCGGGGATGGGGATATATCGGGGACATATCGGGGATATTTTCAAAAAATCGGATGTCAAAATCTGACTGTAAATATACATATCTTCTTGTCTTAAATTGCATCTCAATAAGACAATATATGCATAAATTATATAAAGCTACATAAAACATCATATTTATATGTTTAAGATATACTTAATTCGATAACTTGTATTAAGCTTATAAATGCATAATCACTATCCAAGTGTAGAATCTTCACAAATGCCACATTGCCACATCGCTCGAATTACCCAAATACCTAACCTAGAAATTGAGTGTAAAACGCTATATCGGGTCCAAAATCGTCGAAATTGCGGCCGATATATCGGGTCCATGCTGATTTATCAGCGATTTAGGGTGAAAATCGCTATATCGGTTTGGATATGCCAAATCATTGCGGCTAGGTGCCGTAAACGCAATATCAGCGCAATATCGGGGTTATATCGGGGATATTTAGAACACTGGTCTTTAGTTGTGTTAGTGTTTGGGTTAGGTTGCTCCCCGGCTTTAGGGAAGACTGTTCTGTAGAAAACCTAAGAGATGTTTTTATATCTTGAGCTAATTGGCTTGCTTGTTTAAGTCTCGATCTTGTGGGAGTGGATGGACATTGCTCGCTGGATGTCTGACCTCAACCCGGAACGGTATCTAGATATTGCCTGGTAGGAATCCTCTTGCTACACTCACAACGTAGGGTTAGGTCGCCAAAATCGGTCATGTACTCCTGAACTAACCTGCTATCCTGGCGAATGCTGTGCAGTTTATCTAGTAGGCGATGTTTATAGGAGTCGGGGAGGTATTTCTCTTTAAACTTTTGTTTCATTTCCTCCCAAGACTCTATGACAGTCCCGCGCCTAGTGTACTTTCTCTATTGAAGTTCAGTAAATTTTAGCTGACCCTGACAGTCTCATCCTGGTAAACTGAACTTCACTCTCTTCTGTGAATCTATACATGCAAAGTAGTAATCCAAATCTGCTATCCAATCACTAAAAATCTTCGGGTCAAGAATATCTGGAGGATCTATCATAATCCTAGGGATTATGTCATCTTCTCCATCTCTACGCCTATTGGTGTCCTTCACTCCTATTATCTCTTGAGGTCTCTCCAGTGCTCTTGTTTTCTAACCCTTCAACCCTAAGTTTTCAAGTCTTAAAGCTCCTTAAGGATTAGGTCAAGTTTGGACTCCATGTCTAGATGATCAGGGGAATAAGTTGTACCATTACGAAAGAGCATACACTATGCAATGCACACAATCACACAGATGCAAGGTAGTTTCTAAAATTTCACTAGATGCGTGCACTATATGATCAACCAAAAATTCTATTGGTTTCTAAAATGAATTATGCAAAATGAATCCTAATAGTGAAAATGCAAGCAAGCAGCAATTAGGCACTTAACAAGAGCAATTATAACTAACAATCACCACAAAGATCACAATAGGTATGCAACCATATCACAATAATGAGAGGTGAGGTTAGAAAGTACTTAAAGGCACTTAAAAAGCAGTGATACCGAGTAATGGCTCTAATCAAGGGCATGTAGAAGCTGGTTCTGTTGCCGAGAAGCTACAAAACTCTTCTAGTATTTCCGGGAATCAGCTACGGATCCAATACTTCAGACGAAACTCGAATCAGACTCCGAACGGGCCAGAAACGGACTTCAATCGCTGCAGTGATGTGTGTACAATATGGCTCATACGGGGACCCTCGACTCAGTGGGTCGGGTCCAGGTCGTCGAGTGAAGGTGAATCCGACCCGATGGCTTCTTTCTAAACCTGAAATCACACCCGGATTTGGAGATTTTAACCCAAACCCGTTTTCTCTTCACTCTTCTTCCGTCGAGGCTAGGGCTTGAGGCGGTGAAGCTGGACTAACAAAGGCGTGAACAACTCTGGTGATAGCCCCGACGATGGCTGCGGATGGTGACGAGGGTTGCGCAGTTGATGGCGAGGCTTCAACGACGATCCTGTGGCGACGGCGAGGGCACGACGGTGGAGAGAGGTGGCGAGGACAGATCTGTGAGCGGAGGATGCTTGGATCTGATCGGAGGTTGGTGGAGACCAAAGAGGGGTCAGGGCGGCAGGCGGTGGTGTCGAAGGAAGTCACCGAGGGTGTTGGCGCCTGGATTTGGTGACTGCGACACTGAAGGGAGGAAGAGGAGGCGCGGGAGAGCGGATCTCGTCGGAGGTCTTCGATGAGGCAGTGATCTAGATCAGATCTGGCCGAGTGGTTCGATTAAACCCCCCCAAAATTGGTTGTGGCGCGACCTGAAGCGGCAATCATGGCGACTGGTGATGATGAAGATGGAGCTGTTGTGGTCGTCGAAGTGAGCAAACGACAATGGCGAGATCCCGCTGATGTCTAAACTGGTGGCAGAGGTGTGGATCTTGGTGGTGGTATCGCTGAGGGGATCAGACGGCGGAAGACGAAGACGAGGGCGGAGGAGGTCGGCGGCGAAGTTGGACGACGATGATGGAGCTTCTTCACAAGGAGGCAGAGCTGCTTGAGGTAGATAACAGTAGTAGATGTAATTTTTTATTTTTCTTTTTTCTTTTTTCTTTTTGCAAATAAAGAAGGGAGGAGAAAGAGGAAAGAGATGAATCTAGGGTTTTAGAAATTTGTAGAGGCTAGGTTTTTGCGGAGAGGGAATTTTTTTTGTTTGTAGAAGATTTGTGGAGGAACAAAGCAAGAAAACTTGCTCTGGTACCAAACTGATGTAATATGAGAAAAGGAAAGAAGAAAAAGGGAAGAAAATTAGAGTTTTGAGATAAAGATGATTTTAGCTTCAACACTAAGGAGATCAATCTCTCACTCAGCACTTTACCATCCAGAGATTTAAATCACAAAGCAAATTGCAATGCAAAATTTGGATTTTCATCAATCAACTGAACTCCCTAAAAGACTACAGGTCCTGGCCTTATATAGGCCCAACACAAAAGGAGTTTTCCCACATATCCAATATGGGACTAAAACAAAGAACAAAATTGAGCCTATACTAAAATAAAGAGGAAAAATAGCCTAAACAAATAACTAAGAAAATCACGCCTCTGATTCCCATCACCTACCCAACAAAATGTATGCAACGTCTATGTCTAAGACATCACAGTAAACACTATCCTGGTAGCTAGACATGTGGATAGGGACTTGACAACGCTGGGTGATAGATTGAGCAGTTTTATCAACCCAATTCACGTTGTATAGGTGGGAATGTGGTTCAGCCTTAGACCCATCTTCTCAAGAGCTGTCTTGCAATAATGTTCGCACAACTACCACCATCTATCTTCAACTTATAATTCTTCCCCTCATGTGCAACATAGGTGTGAAATAAACTAGATTTACGCCAATTCTTATCTCTAACAACTGTGTGAGAACACCCAACGACACCCATTTGGATGTTAGGAACCCTAACATCATCATTAGAATCGGTCACACAACTAGTTGGTTGATAGACAACTGTCTCGATCTCATCATCATCGACTTCCCTAACTAGAAGGTGTTATCGTTTTGGGTGCTTCATATTCATTGGAGAAGAATTCAGGTTCTGGTGAGGAGATACAAACTTCAGAGATCAAGATCGGACATGCACGAGTTGTGGACATGCTAAGTCGACTTATACTTTGTATAGTCGACTTATGATCAGGTTAGTCGACTTATACGTGCAGTATAGTTGAATGGTATTGCAACAGAGAGTGAGGATCTCAGGTTAGTCAACTTATATATCAGTATAGTCGACTAATGTGCAGAGTAGTTGACTTACATTAGTATAGTCGACTAATGACGGTCCTGACAGTTTCCTTTTCTAGTTTTGTTTCAAGTTCGAGTTGGATTCGAGTTTCCTTTCTCTAAGGCAGTGTTGTTCGTGTTGATGGAGTTTATATTAGACTAGGATGATCCTAGGAGGCTATATAGACCCCTGTGGGTTGGCCTTTGAAGGCAAGTCAAGAGAAAATTAAATTTTCACCATTGAGAGTTGTGAGATAGAGATATTCTTGTAACTCTTATATTTTCTTCTCTGTTTTCAATATAACTTATCTCCTTCCCCGTAAACGTAGACACACTTGCCGAACCGTGTTAAATCTGGTGTTCTTATATTTTGTGGTGATTAGTCTTTATTGCTTGCTAGTGGTAGATCGCTTCTACGCTTCTGTTGCTGAGTCTCCAGTGTTTCTCTCTTGTTGTATTTGCGTTTTCCACACAGCAATTGGTATCAGAGCAATGGCTAGCAAGATGTCCACAACAACCAAGTTCGAGGTGAAGAAATTCGACGGGAAGTCCAACTTCTTGTTGTGGAAGATGCGAGTAACGCCGTTGCTCGTGAAGGAGAGCATACACAAGGCCCTGCTTGGCATTGAGAAGAAATCATTAAAGATGGAGGATGATAAGTGGAACAACATCGACCTTCGCGCAAAAACGACAATCATACTATGCCTATCAGATGCGGTCTTCTACAACGTCATGAACGAAGAGATAACTGCTGGTATTTGGTCTAGGCTGGAGAGTCTTTACATGTCAGAATTTGTCGAACAAGCTCTTCATAAAGAAACAGTTATTTAGCCTTCAGACGAAGGAAGGTACGCCTATTCTACAACATTTAAATGCTTTTAATAGGATTTTAAGCGACTTGTTGGCTCTGGAGGTTAAGCTAGAAGAAGACAAAGCTCTTATGTTACTCTCTTCTCTTGCATCAAGTTATGACCACTTGACGATCACCATCATATATGGTAAAGAGACCTTATTGTTGAAAGATGTCATGCAGGTGCTCCAAAACAACGAGCTGATGAAGATGACAGATTTCACAGAGGAGCCTCAGGACTGGTTGTCAAGGGCCAGAAGGGGAGATCAAAGAGTAGGAGACTCAAAAAGGATGCAGATGCTTCTACCAGTAATGCTTACTACTACTGCAGGTATCCATGGCTCATTAAGAAAAATAGTATGAAATACAAGGAGATGTTGAAGAAAAAAGGCGGGAAGGATTCTGATAGGGTTAGTATCCATGAAAAATCAGAATAAGCCAGTGTTGTTGAAGAAGCAGATGAGAATCCATGTTATATCTTGACAGCTCAGTCAGGAAAAGGAAAGTACTCAGATGCTTGGTTACTTGGCTCGAGGTGCACATTTTAGAGTGGTTCAGTACGTTCAAGCCTTATGATAGAGCCTCTGTCCTGATGGGTAACGACGCCGTGTGCAAGACTGTTGGTATTGGCAACATCCGCATGAGGATGTTTGATGAACGTTCGAACCCTCACCACGTGCGTCACGTTCGAGATTTAAGGAAGAATATTCTCTCGTTAGGAGTTTTAGAAACTCAATGGTGCAAGTTTTCTAGTGCAGATAGAGGTATTAAAGTTACCAAGGGCTCCATGACGATTTCAAAGGAGAACGATCGACAAACTTATACAAGATGATTGAAAGTGTTATTGTTGGTGACGGTTCAACATCAATGGCGAAGGATACTACAAGACTTTGGCACATGCGTCTTGGATACATGAGCGAGCGAGGTCTTCAAATCCTATGCAACAAAGGTGCTTTACCAGCTATCAAATATTGCAAACTCAGTTTTGTAAATTTTGCATCATGGGTAGACAGCGCAGAATAGCTTTCTCTAAATCACAACACGCTATAAAAGGCTTGGTAGATCTCATTCACACGGATGTGTGGGGACCTTTGCCAGTATTATCCGTTGGGGGTGTTAAGTACTATGTCACATTCATAGATGACTTCTCCAGGAGAGTTTGAGTACACTTCTTGAAGCAGAAATTAGAAGTATTTAAAAAGTTCAAGGAGTGAAACTATGGTGTAGAATCAGAAGGGGTGAAAGATGAAAGTCTTGAGGTCTGACAATGGAGGCGTGTATACCTCCGCAGAATTCAAAGCATATTTGGCAGGTGAAGTTATCGAACACCAGCTAAGTATTCAAAGGCGATCAGAGCAAAAAGGAGTAGCAGAGCGCATGAATCTGACACTTACAGAGCGTGCCCACAGTATTAGGTTACAGGCTGACATGTACGAAGGGTTTTGTGCAGAAGCGGTAACTTATGCATGCTATCTTGTAAACATGTCACTATCTACAGCCGTTGATCTTCAGATCTCAGAAGAGATATGGCGATGAGAGTCTGTGGATTATTCAACCTTACGAATTTCGGTTGCCCGACGTATTGTTTGGTTGATAATTAGAAAAGGAACAAATTGGAGTTCAAGTCTAAGAAGTATATCTTCATCGGGTTTACCAAAAGTGTCAATAGTTTCAGACTTTGGGATCTGAGACAAGGAGTGCCCTTATCAGTAGATATGTGATCTTTGATGAATAATCAATGTTGCAAGAAAGGTTAGAGACAGAGGATCGCAAGGTGGAGCTCCAGACATTTCAGCGACACTCAAGTAAAGAGGTTTGAGTTCTCAGATAGCTCTAAAAAACCTGGTGGGTTAGATGGGGACTTCTCAGATTCAGATGGAGACAAGCAGGAGGCTACTCAGAAGCAAATTAGATCGTTAAGGCGGTCAGTCAGAGTTACGATGCCACTGACAAGGTATGGTTGGGAAGATGATCATGTCTCTTTCGCATTGGTAACTGAAGTAGGAGATCCTAGCAGTTACAAGGATGCGATCGAGGCAGATGATAATAACAAGTGATTGCAGCCATTGAACAGGAGATGGAGTCTTTGGAGAGAAATCGAACATGGGAGTTGGTGGATCTTCCAAAGAATTCAAAGGCAATGGTTGCAGATGGGTCTTTAATAAGAAGGACAACGAACAGTACAAGGCAAGATTAGTTGCCAAAGGATATGCTCAGAAGAAGGGTATTGACTACAATGAGATCTCTATTGTAGTCAAGTGTACGTCTATTCGGATGTTATTGGTGATAGTCGCTTAGGTTGATCTAGAGTTGGAACAGGTGGATGTCAAAATATCATTTTTGCACGGTGAGCTGGAGGAGAAAATATACATGAAGCAATCTGAAGGGTATATTTAGGAAGGTAAGGAAATAAGGTATGTCTTCTCAAGAAGTCCCTCTATGGACTTAAGCAGTCTCCTAGGCAGTGATACAAACAGTTCGACTCTTTCATGATCAAGGCCAGATACAATCGATGTGAGTATGACACTTGTGTCTATTTTAAGCAGAATAATAATCTGACATATTTGCTGTATGTGGATGATATGCTAATGCTGCAAGAAATAAGACACATGTTCAGAAGCTTAAAGGGAATTCGACATGAAGGATTTGGAAGAAGCCAAGAAGATTTTAGGTATGGAGATCACTTGAGACAGACGTTTGGGCAAACTTTGGCAATCCCAGGTGAACGACATTCTCAAGGTGTTGGAAAGATTCAACATGGCAGAAGCAAGACCGATCACCACTCTTTTGGCATGTCACTTCAAATTATCCTCCAAGCAATGTCCACAATCACTGGAAGAGGAGGAAATGTCTCGAGTATCATATGCTAGTGCGGTGGGATCACTCATGTATGTTGTGGTATGCACTAATCCTGACTTAGCCTTGCAGTTAGTACAGTAAGTCAGTTTATGTTGAATCCAAATAGGCAACATTGGGAAGCAGTGAAGCGGGTATTGTGATATCTACGAGGGACTGCGAGACTAGGTTTGATGTTTCAGAGATTGAAAACGGGAAAGTCCAGAGTATTACAAGGCTATGTTGATGCAGATTATGCAGGAGATATTGATTAATGAAGATCTACGACGGGTTATGTATTCACAGTAGCTGAGTGTACTGTTAGTTGGAAGGCAAAGTTGCAAGACACAGTGGCGCTTTCAACGACAGAGGTGGAGTACGTGACTACAGTTGAGGCATCAAAGGAAGCTTTGTGGTTGAGAGGATTGGTTGAGATTTTTGGCGTCATACATGATTCAATTCGAGTTCCTTGCGACAGTCAAAGTGTTATGCATCTTGCTAAGGATCACATGTATCATAAGCGGACAAAGCACATTGATGTGAGGTATTACAAGATACATCAATGGGTCGTAGATGACAAGGCTATCGACTTGGTGAAGATCAGTACAAAGAAAAATCCAGCAGACATGATGACAGAGACCATCCTGATGGAGAAGCTCAGAGCATCTCTGTGTTTCATTCAGGTTTTCCAAAAGTAAGGTGGAGAATGGGCTCTTGGGAGGGAGCCATGTAAAGTTTCAAAAAGGGGGAGAAAGCATGATGAATGAAGCGAATGCCAATTTCTACAAGAGGACTTAATGAACATGAGTCAAGGTGGAGATTGTTAACGTTTTGGGTACCTCATATTCATGGGAGAAGAATTCCAGTTCGGGTGGAGATACAAACTTCAGAGATCAAGATCGAATATGCACGAACATGCACGAAGAGTTATGCACAAGATAAGTCGACTTATACTTTGTATAGTCGATTATGATCAGGTTAGGCAACTTGTACATGCAATATAGTCGATTGGTATTGCAAAAGAGAGTGAGGATCTCAGGTTAGTCGACTTATACATCAGTATAGTCGACTAATTTTCAGATTAGTCGACTTATACAGGCGGTTCTGGCAGTTTTCTTTTCGGGTTTTGTTTTCAGTTCGAGTTGGATTCAAATTTTTTTCTCTGAGGTGGTGTTATTCGTGTTGATGGAGCTTGTGTTGGATTAGGATGATCCTTGTAGTCTATATAAACCCTTTAAGTTGGTCTTTTAAGGCAAGTTAAGAGAAAATCAAGTTTTCACCATTGAGAGCTGTAAAATAGAGATATTTTTGTAACTCTTGTATTTTCTTCTCAGTTTTCAATATAATTTCTTCCCTCCTCCCCGTGGACGTAGGCACACTTACCGATCCACGTTAAATCTGGTGTTCCTGTATTTTGTGGTGATTAGTTTTTATTGCTTGCTAGTGGTAGCTCACTTTTACGATTTCGCTGCCGAGTCTTCCACTCAGTGCTTCTCTCTCTTTGTGACGATGTTTTTCACACAACAGAAGGTTCCTAGAGAGACATTGTGTAGCAACGTGATCATAGCCTTAACACTTAAACACTGACTACCCTTGGCGTTCTGAGAAGATTCACCTATCACAGATTTGCCCTTAGGCTCTTTAGTGGCGTGAGTTTGGGCTAGGTTGCTCCGTTGCTTTAGGAATGATCCTACGCTCTTTACAAAAATCTGAGGGAGATTTCTATATCTTGAGCTGACTGGTTGTTCTAGGGTCTCTAACTTATGCAAGTGAATGAACATAACCCGCTGGATATCTAACCTTAACCTAGAATGATATCTAGAAAGGACTTGGTAGGAGTCTTCTTGCATCTCACAACGTAAGGTTAGGTCATCAAATTCGGTAGTGTAATCTTGAACTAACCTGCTACCATAGCGAAGGCTATGCAATCTATCTAAAAGGGGATGCTTATAGGAGAAGAGAAGGTATTTCTTCTTAAGTTTCTATTTCATTTCCTCCCAAGACTCTATGAAACCCCACGCCTCGTGTACTCTCTCACCGAGGTCCAGTAAATTCTAACTGATCCTGTAATTCTCATCCTAACAAACCAAATTCTTCGATGACGGTGATGGCGGGAACTATCCGCGGTCGGCGGCGGCGGCGAGATTTGCAAGGCGGGGCGTGCACGAGGTGACGGCAGCGATCTTCGCGGCGGTGCAAATAAGGCGGCGAAGGCGGTGTGACGAAACGACGCTTGCGGCACTAAGGAAAACGGTGCTCAGCGAAGGAGATGAAGTTGCAGTGAGGAAGACGGTGATCGATGTAGATGAAGATTAATCTCAACGGTGAGGAGATGTCGACGAAGAGGAAGACAACGATCGATGTCGACAAAGATTGATCTCGATGGCGAGTTGTTGATGAAGATGGCAGCGAGGTCGTCAACGCTCAGTCAGTGAGGGTGTCGGCGGCGTGAAGGCTGGATTATGGTTAGGGTTTGATTGGAAGTTAGGGAAAAAGATAATGAACAGTGGGCGGTGGAAATTTATGTTTTATTATTCTTTTATTTTTTTCTTTTTTCCCTTTTTGATTTTCTTTCTTTCTTTGTTGTTTTGCAACTAAAGAAGAGAAAAAGGGGGGAAGAGTATTTAGGATTTTATGAAACTAGGTTTTTTTAGAATTTTGTGAAAGTGGAGGCTAGGGTTTTGTAGAGGAGGCTAGTTTTTTTTTTTTTTTTTGGGAAAGGGAAAATTTTGTGGAGGAATAAAAGAATAGAAATTTTAACTTTGATACCAAACTGACGTAGAACGGAACGGGGAAGAAGATAAAGTAGGGGGAAAATTAGGGATTGTAGAAATTGGGAAAAAATAAGAGGATAAAGAATTTTTGCTTCACCACTAAGGAGATTTCTCTCCCACTCAGCACATCATCATGTAGAGATTCAACACAAAGCAAATAATTGCAATGCAAAGTTTAAATTCTCAAATCAACTGAACTGCCAAAACAAATGCAAATCTTGGCCTTATATAGACCTCACACAAAAGACATCTCTCACCATATCCAATATGGGAATAGAAGTAAAAATGAGCCTAGCCTAAATAAAGATTAAAAGAGCTTAAATAAAAGATAAAGCCTAATGATTCCCATCAAAACCCCATCGTAGCGGGGGAAAGAAACTCGCGTAAAAGACTATGGTGGAAAGAAGCTGTCATAAAGGAAGAAAAGAACGCGTGTTGCGCACACAGATCACAACAAGTAAGCCCCCATGAACTGCAAGTAGTCTCCATAAGCCTGAATGAGTCTCCATGAACCCCTAGGTAGGGGTGTAAACTAGCCGAACTCGAGCAAGTTGGCTCAGCTTGAGTTCGGCTCAAAATTCATTTCAAGCTAGCTCGAGTTCAGCTCATTTATATTTCGAGTTCAGTAGAGTGCTCGAGTTCAGCTCATTTATATTTCGAGTTTAGCAAAGTGCACAAATTAAGCTCAATTTGAATTTAATGTTCGAGTTCGGCTCATAAAAGCTCAAAAATATAAAAGAATGAAAATAAGACCAATTGTTTTACTATTGTGTATTTGATTCAACTTGATGCTGATTAGTAAAATCATTATCTTCATTTTTATAAAAAGAGAGCATAAACTTAAAGAATCAAAAAAATGTTCTTTAAAATAAATTGAAGAATAATTACATACTTTCAAGTATCATAATCCTATTCATAATCGATACATGTTCATAATCTTGTTTGTTATTGATACATACATGTTAACATGTTCATAACTATATTTGTGATCGATGCTTATACACCTTGATAAATAACATTTTAAAAAAACTATCATGAGTTGTTCATAATATGGATATTTGATACATTTATGTGCATACATAGAAATATCGAGCTTATTCGAACCGAACTCGAGTGAGCAGCCCAAGTCTAGTTCGGCTCGTTTATAAATTTGAGCTTGATGTTGAGCTCGAGTTCAGCTTGTTTACTAGTCGAGGGAGCTAGAAAGAGCTAAATATGGAGCCAAATCCAAACTGTTTGTGAACAGCTCGTTCGTTTGATACCCCTACTGCTAGGTGAGCCTAGTAGACTCCATATGCTGTGAAGTTTGAGCCATTGCATACAAGCCTAGTGATCTCCTTATGCGGTGAAATTGAGCCATTTCAAAATCTTTATGCCTCCTTTGTGTGCCTCTGTATATTTAGGTTGAAAATCCCCTTTTTTCCCATTCTAGATGGGGAGATTTGAACCCAACCTTCCATAGTGGAGGAAGTTTCTTGCCGCTTGAGCTAATGCTCAGTTGACAATCTTGACAAAATAAACATATAAAACCTTATTCACCTATAGAATATGTATACGATGAAATATGATATTGCATCCATGATAAAATGGGATCATTTTGTACTTCATTTTCAGTAACTTTCAGAATTGACTATTTGTTCCTCTTACAGGTGTTGCAGAAATGCTTTGTGTTCAAGTAAATAACTCCATGAACAAATGGATTCAGTCAAATTCAAAAAATAGAAAGTTTTGATGAATAATGACCCGATGCATATATTTATAAGTTAGATGTAGATATACTCGGTAAAACACATTTATAGTCGTGTTGTGTCTGGATTTGGAGAGTGCCATGTCAGACACCTAGCATGCATGTCAAATTATAACTTTTGTGTCCATATCTACAAATCACAAGTCCAAATGGCAAAATTTTATAGTTTGACGCTTGATGCTATATGTGATAGTCCTCAAATTTTTGGTAAACAGAAGTTTGATGTATGTTTCATTACTAAAACACATAATGTATCTTAGGTCATTTTTTGAATTCTTTCAGGCATTTTTTTTCTTTAACTACTATGAATGAACATGCTGACATAATGATGATATGAAACAGCCTTTTATATCCATTTTGGATATCTCTGCCTTTGAAGCTTTGACTTTACAAAATGTCAGACTTATTGATGTAATACAGGATCGCAATCACCTTCGAATACAAGTAAAAAGGAAAACTAGGGTTTTACAAGAAATAAAATGAAACAAAAGAATAGGGTTGGAGAAATAACCAGATAACTTTGGGCTTCGCACCCCTTACGCGGGCTTCACACCCCTTGCACCACGGGCTTCGCACCAAAACTCAAGAGCACTCTCAAGAGAATTTTAACTGGAAAAAGTTTTTATTTAATCATTGTCTACTTATTCATTGAGTTGAGCTTCTTTATATAGGCTCTTACAAAGTGAACTTCTCGGATATAACCGATGTGGTACTAAAAGCAAGATAAACAAAACACATCTCTAAAAAAAAGCTAAGGCATGAAAAGATAACTGAGAACTGGCGTGATGTCCTCATCAATTCCCTCGGGGTGGGAGAAACCCGACCCTGTCGAGTGAGGACTTTCCTCACGAAGCATATCAATCGGGCCAAGGTGGTGGTCGTGGCAGCATCACTGGTACGCCGTGTTGATACCATGGTGGCGGAGGTGGAACTGGTCTCCGTGACGGGTTGGCTGTGAAAGACGGCAACTCAATCAAGACATAGAGAGTAGACCAAGGCGCATCATCCCTGCTGAAGACGGAACTAATACCAGGATCCCATGGGCTATCCAACTCGCAAGCAATGGAAGCAATCCTCTTCAGAGCCCTATCGAAATCTTTAGGCCAAGCGTGCAACTTCCTCACAGCCTCAGAGCGACTCATAACCATCACCTTATTATCAACCGCAAATTCCTGCAAAGTACTATATGGGTACGTAGCAAATTTGTAGGTATCATTATAAATTGCTATCGGTCTAGTGATATCATCAATGTATGCAACAGGAAAATGCAATGTAGTAGTCTCAACTATCTCATTCACGTCATCACTGACATTATTAGACATGTGAATTTCATCAATAACCAGTGTGTCGGCACCAATTGTTGTGTCTATACTAACAGTCTTGGGAGGAATATGGACTTCCTCAATAACCTTCGAGACGTCAACTTCATCACTAGACACAATTCTAACATGTTGACTCTCTGAAGGACACTGATAATCATAATGTCCATATCCCTCACATTTATAACACTTAGCCTTAGCATTGACTAGCGCTTTGAAAGTAAAGTCCAACTTTAATGCAACATCAAAGGCATCTTCAACAGTGTCTAAGTCATAGGGGCCAGTAATCATAGCACGTTTTATTTTAGGTCGTAAACCCCAAACAAACCTAGTTAGAGTCTCAGAAGGGTGCTCTGTCATGTCACTGCGATGGGTTAAGTCCTTAAACATGACAATATAATCATGAACGGACATATGACCCTGATGGAGTTTGTGTAGCTGGTCTAAGTGGGGGTCCCTATACTGCTGACTAGTCATAATGACTCAAGCAAACAAGCAGATGCAGTGGAGAACCCTAGAGTTAATTAAACTAAATGTATGCACTAAACAAAAATACCCTAAAGTTTAAGTTCTAAATGCAAAGAAAAAGCATTCCCAAAATGATGAAAAGGCGATAAATGCTAATGCAACCACTAGATCGAAGCAAATAATAATTCAACCAACAAATGATAGCATTCCATATAGTAGTTGCAAGTAATCTAACAGTTAATGATTCAGGTCAAGTTAGGATATCACCTCGAGAATGGAGCAAATCGGACGCTAATCGGGGCAGAAACAAGCTCTGGACTATGGTGCGCTGATCTGCTGAGCTGAATCTGGCAGACGACCGAAGCTTGAATTAGAATATGAAGGCTGTAGATGTGTAGTGTTGCTCTCCACGAATCCGCTGCTTCGAAAATGGCTCGAATCGAGCTTGAAACGAGCCCAGAATGGATGAATGTTGGTACTTTGGGGGGACATGAACAGTAACCTGAAGGCTACTGTTCACGTGAACAGTAACAGAGGGATTACTGTTCACTGTGAACAGTAATCGGTCGATTACTGTTCACTGTGAACAGTAAAATTTTCTTTTTTTTTTCCCTGTTCTGTTTTTTTTCTGTTTTTTCTGTTTTCTTTTTTTTTTTTTTTTTCTGTTTTCTGTTTTTTTTTTTCTGTTTTTCTGTTTTTTTCTTTTTTTCTGTTTTTCTTTCTTTTTTTTTCTTTTTTCTTTGGCAAAGTAGATCTAAATAGATCTAAATCTAGATCTAGATCTAACAATAATCGAATTTTTTTTGCAAAGTAGATCTAGATCTAGAGATCCAGATCTAGATTTAAGATTTGGGGACGAGAAGAAATTCGAAGGGATTGGGACCAAAGCTCTGATACCAAATTGATGTAATACAGGATCGCAATCACCTTCGAATACAAGTAAAAAGGAAAATTAGGGTTTTACAAGAAATAAAATGAAACAAAGAATAGGGTTGGAGAAATAACCAGATAACTTTGGGCTTCGCACCCCTTACGCGGGCTTCACACCCCTTGCACCACGGGCTTCGCACCCAAACTCAAGAGCACTCTCAAGAGAATTTTAACTGGAAAAAGTTTTTATTTAATCATTGTCTACTTATTCATTGAGTTGAGCTTCTTTATATAGGCTCTTACAAAGTGAACTTCTCGGATATAACCGATGTGGTACTAAAAGCAAGATAAACAAAACACATCTCTAAAAAAAAGCTAAGGCATGAAAAGATAACTGAGAACTGGCGTGATGTCCTCATCACTTATCTTTCTACTTATTAGTGTTATTGTCAGTATTTGATTGACCGTGTTCTGGTTTCTCGGTCACTTGAACAGAACATCTGATCCCAGGTCTACTGTAGTAATACTTTATCATGTTTAACTGCTGTTTTTTGATGGGGAGTTTTAGCAACTCTTTTGAGTATAGGTGCTAATTATCCTTTTAGCAACATGCATATAAAAGTTGTATTGATAATTTCATGAACCTATCTAAATCATATATTATGAACCTTTGTCAGGTACAATCTTTAACACCTAAGGCCCTAAGCTCATCTGTTGTTGATATTGGATCTGTTGTTAGTATGATTGACCGTATAGCAGGCTCAGCACCGGGCAATGGTTCTAGAGCTGCTGTTGGTGAAGATTTAGTTGCAATGACAAAGTGTCGTCTGCAAGCAAGGAACTTCATGTCACAAGATGGTGGTGCTACGGCAAAGAAAATGAAGCGCCACACAAGTGCCATGCCCTTAAATCATGTTTCTTATCCTGGAAGTGTAAATGATAACTTCAAGCAATTGCATGGTTTTGAATCATCAGAGCTAGAGTCTACTGCAACATCCCGTATTAAAAGGCTCAAGCCTGAGGTATGGTTTTATCCAATACTTTGAACGGCTTTTTTAGATGCTCTGGAGAAGTAAAATCTCTATTATAATTTGTAATCTTTTTTTTTTTTTTTTTTTTTTTTTTTTTTTTTTTTTTTTTTTTTTGAGCTGGCGGGTTAGCCGGTTGGTAACACCCTTCTCGCACGAGGGGGAGGTCCTAGGTTCAATCTTTGCAATTGTCGAACAAAGAATTTGACTTGGGTAATTAGTAATGTGTCTGTCTCTATAGGCTGGAGGGTGATCTCCATCCTATTTCTCAGAAGAAGAAAAAATTATAACTTTTACTTGTTTCATATTTTTTTTCCTGAGATATTCAGTCAAGTACATGTAGCTGACTATTCTTTTAGTACCAACTGTACGTCCTTATGTCTTGAGTTTGATGATAATATACCAGGCCTTGTTTAGTAACAAAAATGCTCAGAGTATACAGATTTAACTCTTGCCAAACAACCAATTTGAACTCGAACAAGAGTTATGGGTTGAAGGATAAAGGGTAAACTTTGGGGTTTTTTAAAATAAGCATTTTGTCTCATGCTTTTGAGGGGCAAATGCTCAACTCTTACAAGATGGTGTAAGAATTAAACCCTTAACTTGTTTTGAATTAATCCCTTACCCCTACCCCCCTTAACTTCTTGTTGCCAAACTGCAGCCTTAATGTCCCATAGAATCAACTGCAATTCATGATTTTGCATTACTTCTGTGAAAGCAGGGAACCTACTTTCGTTTGTGTGATATTATGTTATCCATTGACTAACATAAAGTGCATTTATATTTGTGTGAGCTTATCTGGACGTGTTTGTACCTAGCTCGGTACAAACAACGGTGCAGAAATCTTTGGCAAATGATGGAATGTAGCAATTGTCAATTTCATGGAAGGGGAACAAGAGCTTTAACAATACAACATTTTCTGTGCTAGTATTTCAACGATAATAGATAAATGTGATTGCACGAAAAACTACGGGGGATACACTATCACTATTACTGAAGGGTGTAGGCCATGGAATAAGAAATTTTCATATTAGGGCTCAAAATGAATTTTTTTTCATGAAGGAACAGGGGAATATTTGATTTTTGTCCAATTTTATTTGATTAGATGGGTTGGGAATATTCCAGTATATTCTATGTATAGTTGTAGACAGAATGACTCACGATGGGGCAGTTTTCATGTGATTAGGTGGGTTCCAACACCAGAGGGGGATTATTAACGTGGTGGCGGAGTGAACCCCCCGCGACCCAACTTAATACGTTTTACATAGGGATGTGGAAAGATAAAGATTTCAAGGGTGCATGAGGAATTTAGGGAAGATTTTAGGTGTCAGCATGTGGAAGGAAAAAACCTTTTTTCTTTTTCCTTTTTTGAAATTAGGATTTAAGAAATAGAAGGAAAAGACAGTAAGCAATTAGTTACCGAGAGCTTGTACAGGAACCATCATATATATTATTTCCCTCTTTTAACTTTTCCATGTTATTCATTTTGCTCTATTATGTAGTATGTATACCATTAATGAATGATTCATTGATACATAGGCATTGACTGCTTAAGATGTTGATTTTATGGAGTTGACACGTCGCGCTACAGGTCAACCATGCTTTACTGGAAGAGATACAGGAGATAAATCAAAAGCTGATTGATACGGTGGTTGATGTAAGTGATGATGATGCTGATTCAGTTGCCGCTGCGTCCAAGGGTGGAGAAGGAACAGTGGTCAAATGTTCTTACACTGCTGTTGCCCTCAGTCCTGAATTGAAAGCACAATTTGCTTCTGCACAAATGGTGAGCTTCATAGAGACGGTAAAGAAATTCAGTAGTTGCATCACTTTGTATACGGCATTGAACAGTCTATTTTTCTTTCTACAGTCCCCGATAACGCCTTTGAGATTACTTGTTCCTGCCAATTATCCAAAATGCTCGCCAGTACTGTTAGACAACCTTCCGGTCGAGCCCAGGTGAGACCATGCTACTTGAGTAGTGCGCAAATCCTATTTTTAGTATCTTACATATTTAGTTAAACTGTCCCGCAAATCGTTTGGATTCACAGTATGGAGTCTGAAGATCTATCAACCAAGACTAAGTCAAAGTTCAGTATCTCTCTCCGCTGCCTTTCGCAGCCAATGTCCCTGGGAGAGATGGCAAAAACATGGGATGCTTGTGCCCGGAAAGTCATTTTAGAATATGCCCAGCAGACGGGAGGAGGCAGCTTCAGCTCCACATACGGCTCCTGGGAAAATTGCGTGGGTGCTTGATCGATCGGCTCCAGGTCAGTATCTCTCTCCACGTACGGCTCCACATACAGCTCATACAAGTTGCCGTAACATTTGTTAATAGTGTAAGTTCAATACATGTTGCAAGTCTACACAGCAAACAACCTTTTTCTGATGGTGGACTTGTTATGTAGAAAGCTATTTTTCTGAATAAAAGTGAACTGAGAAATTGTATCTCTTGTTGTATGTAAAGTGCAGTCGGACAATGTGTCCTGCTATAAAAGTTTCCCTTCTGTATGTATTCTTACTGTGTCCTGCTGTAAAAGTTTCCCTTCTGTATGTATTCTTACTGTGTCCTGCTATAAAAGTTTCATTTCTGTATGTATTACGAAAGATGTAGCCTGATTAGAGCGTGCTGCGAGAAACAAGAGAGTCGGCATATATTTGTATTGAACATGTAGCTTGTTTGAACCAAATAAACACAAGAAAAGCTTCTCTTGAGAAGCAATGATGATATTCAAATTGACTGGAAACCAATCCACCTCATTTTGGGCATCACAAGATTGCTAACTTCCATTGTCAGATACAGACCTAGATACGACTTTACATGTTTCTATACGACTTTTTCATTACTATTGCCAGATAGCTACAACAAGAAGAGATGAGCGACATGGAGTACACAAGGGGGTAATAAACACCGCTTTGGCTACTGGCGTCATTCACTGCCCTAAAATCTTTTAGCCTTTTGGACAGATCAACTGCAGCAGTCTGCTTAGGTACTTGCTTTATCTCGGGCTCTGGTTCACTACAGACTTCTTGCTCAAATTCTTTAATCTGAATCCAAAATCAAGCTATCAAGCTATCGTTATGGATCAATATTGTCACATATGTCAAAAAATGCACAAGATATCTGGTAATTCATCACTAAAAGAAACGATGATGTTTAAAGGACAATAAGGAAAAGTTAACATTTAATCCAGCATCCATATAGGGTTTTTATTTTTTTTTGTTTGGGGTTGGGGGTATACTACAACATAAACAATGCATAAATACACTTACAAGTGACGCGAGGTGGAAAAAGAAAAACATAATACCTATGATATGTGGACACTTTCCCCAATGGAAAATTGACGTTTATGACACCCAAACACAACACCCATGTCCATCCATGTCCCACACTTACAAATGTATAAACTCTTATTCACTTTAAAAATAAATATGTAGAACGGGAATTGTGTTATGCTCCATTTTGACAGAACATATTATTTTTAGTAAATTTCAAGTTTCATACTGCCGCCTTTGTTGTTTATAGCAAGGGGCCCATCCACTCTCATAGCATTGACCGTTACTCTTGGTTTGAGAGTGTGAACATGTCCGTAAGTCCATCACCCTATCTATAACCCGTTACAGACAAGTGTGCACAGGGTAGACCCACATACAGTCACTAGAGTTTATAAAATAATAGAATAATATATACTGTAACTTTTTTATATATAATCTCTTCTTTTTAGGTTATTTTTACTAGAATAAAGACACTTTTGAGCTCTAATTTAAGTGATAACTTTAAATCTAAGTCATTGACATAACAAGTTCAAGTTTTGATGAGTGCAATATTATTTTTTACTTTTCTCTCTCTTGTCATATTATATTTACGCTTATACTGAAATTTTTATTGTATTTGCGCTCACACTGAAAAAACATCTTGCTTCCGCTACACAGATCTTACACCAGAGCTCGGTTCGCGATGGATGGGCCTTTGCCTCCGTCAATTCTCCTTCCATAAGCTGGCGGGCAACTTTGGATCCCCCCACCCCCCCAACCCCACACCCACACACCCACACACACCCACACATCAGAAGTTGTTTTAGCTCACAAATCCTATCTTCCTCTACTCATCAGATGGACCAGATCGATTATTAGTGGTGGCTCTAGGGACAGCTCTATAATTAAATTGTGTGTCTAACATCAGTCACCAGCTGCAATGCAGGCTGCTAGATGCTCTTGGGTTTGAGGTTATATGTGCAATTCCAGCTACTTGCTAGTTATGGCTCGAAATCAAGCTATTTATAGAGCACTTCTATCTATCGTACTCCCTTCTGCAGGGAAAAGAGGAAAACGAAAAAAAAAAAAAAAAAAAAAAGGGCAAAACTTGATTTCACAGCAAGTTTTTTTTGCCCGGGCTAAGCATGGGGCCACTGAAAGTTCATAGAAACCTCATCCAATCTCTTCATCCAATTTACTCCCAACACCATTTGGCAGCCTCCAATTGGAAGTATGTAGAAATTTGCTGCAATGTCTGCATCCTGACACTTAACGTGTACAGATTTACACAATACAACTTGTCTCTGTTGGAGGAGAGAGAATATTAAAGGAGGTGATGTGCTGTCGAAGAAAGCCGAAGAAGACGACGACAAAAGCCGAAGAAGACAGCAGCAGAAACCAGCAGAAAACAGCAGCAGCAGAAGGTCGGTCGACCGGACCGGTCGACCGACGTGCACACCGTGCACAGGAGTAGGCGGTCGATCGGTCCGGTCGACCGCTCTGAAGGAGAAAAAAACTCTCAGTGAGTTTCGGTCGACCGGCACGGTCGACCGACCTGGAGAAGGCCAAACCCTCAGCGAGAATCGGTCGACCGGTGCGGTCGACCGACCAGAAGAAATTAAGTCTCAGTAAGTATCGGTCGACCGTACCGGTCGACCGATCGTCGGGTTTGGGCAAAAATCTGCTGCTCCGCAAATTGCGGAGCAGCGAGTATAAATAGTATCTGGGCTGTTTCTAGGGTTTCTAACCTGCGAAAAGTGAAGGCTTAGGGCTCTCTTGTACTAAAAGAGGCAAAAAGCCATTGTAATCATCTTCCCTAATACAAATCTCTCCATTTGATTGCCCCGAGGACATAGGCACGTTGGCTGAACCTCGTTAGATCCTGTTTTTGCGATTGCTTGTTCTTCTTAGTTTGATTTCATTGTTCTTTGTGATTGAGATCGATTGGATCCTCTATTGGTTGTTGTCTCCCGCGCACAACAAGTGGTATCAGAGCATCTAGGTTGCTCTTTGGGATTTCTGTAGATCCGGAGGCCTCGAGATCGGATCCGGTGGAGATCGTGTGTCGATCTCAGATCTGAGGTATTGGGTGTTCGAGGGATCGTGTGTCGATCTCCGGAGGACTCAAGGAGGGTTTTTTGGATCGGTGGCGAAATAGATCTGGTGAGAAACTCGAGCTAGGGTTTCACGGGAGAGGTAAAAATCACATTTTATCTCGGTAATAGATCTATTTTTCAAGTTATTTGATCTTCCGCATAGTTAGAGGGTCAAGGAAAGAATCTCAATGGCAAAGGAAGTTGCATCTGTTAGAACAATGAATACTCACCCTAGAATCGAAGTTGTTAAGTTCAATGGCACTAACAATTTTGGAATGTGGAGGTGTGAGGTGATGGATGCGTTGAACGCATCTAATCTGGAGGATACTCTCCTATTGGAGAGGAAGAAGAACACTACTACCGATGAGGAATGGGCAAAGATGAATAGATCGGCATGTGGCTTGATTCGTTCATGCTTGACACAGGATATCAAATACCTTGTGCAACATGAGACGTCTGCAAAGAAACTGTGGGAAACCCTAGAAAAGAAGTACCTGACAAAGAGCGTGGAATCCAGGTTACAGCTTAAGAGTAAGCTGTATCAGTTCAGGATGAAGAGGGGGAGCACAGTAAATGAACACATAAACCGGTTTACAAAGCTTCTTACAGATCTGATAAATGTGGATGTCAAGGTAGAAGAGGAAGACAAGGCAGTCATTCTCCTGAATTCGCTCCCATCGGAGGAGTATGAGACATTCACCATGACGTTTATCAATGGTAGAAAGACTTTGGACTACCATGAGGTGTCGTCTGCATTGATGAGCTATGAGACAAGGAAGAAGGAGCGGCATCCTTCTCAGTCAGGGTCATCAGTGGAGGCATTGGAGGTGAGAGGCAGAGGTTCATCTAGAAAGGGAAAGGAGAGCAGGGGAAGATCGAAGTCCAGGCCGGGATTCAAGGATCTTAAAAGAAATCAGTGTGCTTTCTGCAAAGAGATTGGGCACTGGAAGGTTGACTGTCCAAAGTACAAGGGGAAGAAGAAGGAACCAAAATTTGAGGCAAATCTAGCAAGAGTGAAGAAGGCTGCAAGCGGTAAATCACAGGCAGATGGTTCAGATTCAGATTCTTCGGTGTTCTCCTTTTCAGTGACCGCTCCCGTCGTAGGCTACTCGGGGATAACGAGTGGATCCTGGACACAGGTGCTACATATCATGTATGCCCTAATCGAGATTGGTTTACCAGTCTTGAGAAGTTGGAGGGATGTTCGGTCGTCATGGGCGATGATCATCCGTGCATCATGGAGGGTGTAGGCACTATTCCGATCAGGATGTTTGATGGGATGGTGAGGGAGCTGAAAGAAGTGAGATATGTACCTCAGCTGAAGAGGAACTTGATCTCTGTGGGTGCTTTGGAATCATTGGGGCTCAGTGTGTCTATTAAAGAAGGTGTTCTTAAAATGACAAAGGGCTCAATGGTGGTGTTGAAGGCCGACCGCCGGAACAATTTGTATTACTTGAAGGGTAGTACAGTGACAGGGCAGGTGGCAGCTTCTACCAGTCAGAAGGAAGATTCGACCCGCCTGTGGCACATGAGGCTGGGACATGCAGGGGAAAAATCATTGCAAGCTCTTGTAAGAAAGGGGCTGCTGAAGGGTGCAGAGACCTGCAAGCTGGATCTGTGTGAACATTGCATCATAGGCAAGAAAACGAAGGTGAAGTTTGACACAGCTTCACACTGCACCGAAGGCATTCTTGATTATGTTCACACAGATGTATGGGGACCCACCAAGATTGCATCAATTGGGGGAAACCACTATTTTGTGTCGTTCATCGATGACTATTCTAGGCGCTGCTGGGTGTACACCATGCGACACAAGAATGAAGTCCTAGAATTGTTTGTGAAGTGGAAGGCTAACTTGGAGAGAAGCACGTGAAGGAAGGTCAAGGTTCTCCGTTCTGATAATGGAGGAGAGTACATATCAGATCCTTTCCAAAAGCTATGTCTTGATGAGGGCATAGAGAGGCACTTCACAGTGAGAGAGACTCCGCAACAGAATGGGGTGGCTGAGAGGATGAACCGGACTTTGCTAGAGAAGGTTCGGTATATGTTGTCCAATGCAGGATTGCCAAAGAAGTTCTGGGCTGAAGCTTTGGGATATGCATGCCATCTCGTCAACAGGTTGCCGTCGTCTGCAATAGAGGGGAAGACTCCTCTTGAAGCTTGGTCGGGTAAAGCTGCCGTGGATTATGAGTTGCTCCGGGTATTTGGATGTCCAGCCTACTATCATGTCAAAGAAGACAAATTGGATCCGAGAGCAAAGAAAGGGGTGTTTGTTGGCTTCAAGCGAGGAACCAAGGGGTTCAAGATCTGGGACCAACAGGACAACAAGTTCATAATCAGCAGGGATGTCACATTTGATGAGGCCTCGATGATGAAGCCTACAGTCTCTCAGCAGGTGGAGACTAGTAAGATCAAGAAGCTATTGCAGCAGGTGGAGAGTGATGCAGATCCACCATCTCTAGAAGATTCAGTATCAGTGAGGATCATTCCTGAGGTGACACAGGGAGGTGATCAAGTTGCAGAAGAAGATGCTGAAGTTATTGAAGAGGATCAGGAACAGGTCATGGGTACTGTTCCAGATCCCACTGCAGTTGAAAGACCAAGGAGGAATGCTAGGAGACCTGGCTGGCTCACCACCGATATGGTTATTGCACATGCACTTCCAGTTGTTGAAGAGGCTATTCCATCTACTTTCAGGGAAGCTGAGATCAGTTCAGAAGCTGAGTTATGGAAAGGGGCCATGAATGAAGAGATGCAATCTCTTTATAAGAACAACACATGGGAACTGACCAAGTTGCCCAAGGGGAAGAAGGCCATAGGGTGCAAGTGGGTATTTGCTAAGAAGGAGGGATCACTCCAAGAAGATAAAGTGCGCTACAAGGCAAGGCTGGTGGCTAAAGGCTACGCACAGAGAGAAGGAATCGACTACAACGAGGTGTTCTCCCCGGTAGTGAAGCACTCGTCTATTCGGATTCTATTGGCTTTGGTGGCGCAGAATGAGTTAGACCTTGACCAACTTGATGTGAAGACCGCCTTTCTCCACGGCGATCTTGAGGAGGAGATCTATATGAATCAGCCCACAGGTTACAAAGCTGCAGGAAAAGAGGAGTCGGTATGTAAGCTGAAGAAATCGCTGTACGGTTTGAAGCAGTCTCCTAGACAGTGGTACAAGCGATTTGACAGCTTCATCAGAAAGAAGAAGTACACACGAAGCCACTTCGATCCTTGTGTGTACTACAACAAGTTACCATTAGGGGAGTATATCTATCTACTTCTCTATGTAGATGATATGCTGATTGCTTCTAGGTCAAGATCTGCTATTGATTCTCTGAAGAAGACGTTATCGTCCGAGTTCGAGATGAAGGACCTGGGGGAAGCAAGAAAAGTATTGGGCATGGAGATCACAAGGGACAGGGATGCTGGCAGGATAAGCTTGACTCAGAAGGGCTATCTGGAGAAGGTACTGCAGAGGTTTAATATCGGGAAAGATACTAAGACTGTTAGTACACCAATGGCGCCGCACTTCAAGTTGTCAGCGAAGATGTCTCCAAGGAGTGTTCAAGAGCGTGAGCATATGTCTCATGTTCCATATGCCAATGCTGTGGGTAGCTTGATGTATGCGATGGTATGTACAAGGCCAGATCTTGAAATCACCTAGAGGGGGGGTGAATAGGTGATGGCTATATGATAATGGCAATTATGCGGAATTTGAAAATTTAACTTTAAACAATTAGCACAATACAATATTTCTTGCAAGTAAAGGACAATGTAAAATTGCAAGTAATAAAAGAGATAGAGTTAGAGAAATTTGAGCAAACGCAAACACGCCGATATGTTTCCGAGGTTCGAGCCACGCTCTACGTCCCCGCCTTCACACTTGAAGGATTTCCACTATTGAGGATCCCACCGGATCAACAATACAAGGACAACACTTGTCCGTCTCCCGTGATGACACTTCACCACCTTGAGCACACTAGCTCGCCTTGAGGCCGATGCCTCTACAACTTCACTCAATTACAATGGAAGTGATCACACTTGATCACTTTTACAAATAGCTCACTAAGCACAATCCTAGAACCAAATAGTAGACTTAGAGTATGGATTGTGTAGTGCAAAACTAGAGAGAAGTAGAGGAATAGGCTCCAAGAAAGGTGATGGAAATTTAGGCTTTGGAGAGAAAAATCTTTTCTTTTGAAAACTTTGGAAATCTTTGAAACTCTTGTCAAAATTCACTTGATAGCTCTAAAATCATTAGTCATTTCATATGAAGTGACCACCTATTTATAGGGGTCAAAAACTGCTCAAGGGATTCGTTGGAGACAAATCCCAAAAGTCAAAAAGTCAGAAAAAATAGCTGTTGAGTCTGTCAGACTTTTTGACAGACTACCGGTCGACCGGTCGGTCGACCGCCAACGGTCAAAAATCCGACCGTTGGGGCTCACCGGTCGACTGGGTCGGTCGACTGGCATTTCCAGAGAGCAGCAGGTTGGGGGCCGGTCGAGTATCGGTCGACTCCCGGTCGACTGATACGCATATGCACAAATGTGTATGTCGGTCGAGTGCCGGTCGACTGCCGGTCGACCGGTCACTGTGAATTTCTGAAAAATCAGAATTCACAGAACCTGGAAAATTTTGGGTTTGGGTTTTGGGTCTTGGATAAAATATTTTGGTCTTGAAAAATCATAGAGTATGAGCATGTGTCATACTACTATCAAGGTAAAATACTTGGTAAAATTCTTTTGATAAAAACTTGATTTTCAATAAAATGTTTTTCCCAAAAACTAGTCTCTCTAAAATCGTATTTCCAAAATAGATATTTTCAACTAAACTGAGTTTGGAAATAGAAATGGAAAGTATTTTGAAGCCATAAATCACTCTAGAAAATGTGTGTGTGTAAAATCCCATATTTCTACTTCTACTATTTAGTTTTGACAAAATATTCTAAAATGAAAATAAATAAAATACAAGTCTTGGATTCTTTAGCAAGTCTTGATCTTCTTCTTGAATTTTCTTCAACGCAAATTCCGAAGCTTCCTATGTGCTTTAGCTTGGGATGCAAATGTTGGGCGAACTCCAAATTTGTGAGTCTTTTAGCGGAGTTGTCAAAATCTGTTTCTTGAACCTGAAATACTTCAAAATCAAGAATATTAAATTCATAACTAAATATGTTTTGCTATCATCAAAATAACCGGGATAATGGCCTTTGGGCCAACAATCTCCCCCTTTTTGATGATGGCAAAACATATGTAGTTATCACAAGATATTTTGGGTAGAGTCTTCAAATGAAGCTCCCCCTCAACATATGCATATTTAAAAGTCATACTCAGGCATAGTGATAAAAATAAGCATCACACATGTAAAAATAAACATCACACATCCATGCCCATAGAAAATATCAACCACACATGTCATATCATAGATAAAGGAAATGAGTCTCAACATGACACAAATACATACCACACAAGACATGTCCACAACACAAAAATAAAGGTGTCCAAAATAAAAGTGTCCAACACAACAAAATAAGTCACATACATAACAAAATAACAAAAGTGTCATAACAAAATAATAACAAAATATCTCTCTCCAAATATCTCTCCCCCTTTTTGACATCATCAATAAAGGGGAGGTCACACATCAGCATCACTCAGTCGCCTCGTCATCCTCCTCCTCGTCATCATCTGAGCCCTCGGCCATCGTCTGGTCATCACCATCATCTGAGGAAGAAGAGGAAACTACCTCCTCTGTATCCACGGCATCAACTCTGGGGCGCGGTGGTGGAACAGAAACGCGAGCTCTGGGAGGGAAAGGAGGACCAGCAGCAGGGAGACGACGAGCACCCGGAGTCCCATCAGGAACGACTATGTCCAATTTAGAGAACAGAGATTGGAACTGAACATCCACAAATCTCATGGACTCAGCCATATAGGACAAGTCGTTTCGGACCTCCGCCCGAAAAGCAGCATCCATCGCAGCACGAGCCTCCATATCTGCCCGAAGAGAAGCATCACGAGCAGCCATATCTGCACGAAGTGCAGAGACTTGCTCACCGACCCAGGCCTGATGTGCCTCGATCTGCGAGCGGACCTCAGAAGCAGAAGCACCCTGAAACTCAGGAGCAGGAAAAACAGGAGGTGGAGCTGGAGCTGGATCAGCTGCAGGAACAGGTGGTGGTTGCACAGCTGCGTGTCGACGCAACTGAGCTTCCATCATCTTTAAGGCAGCAGCATTGAAATCTGAAGAGGGTTTTGAAGGGGCTTGACCAGAGAAATCAAAATCTAGAGCCCTAAGCAAATGGGTAATGAGCATGCCGTAAGGCAGACTCCTACCAGCAGTACGAATCTGATCACCACTCATGTGAGAAGCGATCACTCGAGGGAAATTTATCTTAATGCCTTTAAGGAGGCAATAGATAATCAAGGGAACAGGACCTCGAGCATGGCTAAATTCACCGGATTTTGGCACGATGTTATGAAAGACAATCTTAGCAAGGACCTGAGATTGGAGGGTATACTGACTCACAATCTCATTCCTCACTAGATCGGGATTGTCATCCTGGTGAAGAAGAGTGGATGCGGTGAGTGAAGACTCACCCTCCGGATATTCAGGAAAATCATGTAGGTCATAAGAGTAAACATCTATTCCATCAGTGAAAAGATGAAGAATTCTAGCAAATTGACCTAGGGAAATGTTTATGTCCCTACCCATCACACGGGAAATGATCCGGTTCCCACTAAATTCAAAATTGGCATAGAAATAGGGAACCAAAGAAGTGTAAACTTTCTCCCTAATGGAGAGAAAATCTACAAGATTGTTGGCACGAAGAATGTGGGGAATATCTAAATGTTCAAAATCATGCATAGCCACATATCTACCAGAAATAGTATTCCTAGGGGCTAAATGTGTGTAACGATCAGAGGCAAGATCGTTACGGAACACAGGTTCAGTCCTAGGGGCTTGAGATGAGGATTGGGCAATGCCCTTTCCCTTCTCAGAACGATGTCTTTTTGGAGGCATGATAAAAATCCAATTTTTAGGTTTTTGCAGTTAATGGCACGATCTAGATGATCAATCAACCTAATATGAAGACAAAGGAAGTGATAGATCTAAGCTAGAAAGGAATAACAAGTGAAAAATTCGAAATTTTTACCTTTGAGAAAAACTGAAACCCTAGCTTGAAATCCAGAAATTCTGAGAATCTGACGGATGGATCGGCTTGAGATTGAAGATCCGAGTTAGAAATGAGAAGATTAAAATGGGTTTTGAAGGATTTTTAGATCAGGTGAACGGATCTGAAGAAGGAAATTTTTGGGAAAAAGAGGTCCTGCGGTCGCTGTGAGAGAACTGAGAGAGAGAGAGCGAAACAGTGGGAAAAAGTCAAATATATGCCAGAATACGACTATCGGTCGACTGGGATTGAGGGACCGGTCGACCGAAAAGAAACAGAGAGTCCTGCATCTAAATCGGTCGACTGGTCCTATACCAGCAGTCGACCGTAGCACAAAAAAAATCAAAAAATTTTCTCAGACAGAGCCGGTCGACTGGGTTAGGGGCCAGTCGACCGGTAAGTCTGAAAAATCTGCTACCATATTCTGACCAAAAAAAAAATTTTATAAATAAACATTATAACAAATAAAAATATGTTATATTATAATAATCAGGGATAACACAATTATTTTTAAATCTTCATTTAGTGATCATATCAACAAAACTTCACACAAAATTATTTAATTTTATTTTACATATTTAAGCAAAGGTATAAAGATGTTGAAGCCGAATACCCAGTGACGGGTTCTGAACTTCATCCTCTTGATTCCTCTTGAATGAGTTGAGGTGCGCAATTGCCATCTTTAAGGTATTTGCTCAACTATGAAAATTTTCAAAAAGTTTTATTTTATTTATGAAAAATAGGTCTATATGTATACAAGTATATAATCACAAAATCTAAACTATACATATAGATACACAAAAATTGGACATGTGGACAAGTATGACATAAGGCATAACAATACAAGATATGAAAATTAATACAAGGCATGTACACAACATGATAGAAAGGTAGTTCTATATAAGTATGTATCAATAATGAATCAAAAGCAAACTAACCATTCTACACATATGTATACATGTCAAAAAGAAATCAAAATTGAACATGGCATATACAATCATGTTAGAGTTGCAAGTTTATACTAATCATGTATCAATGAAGCATAAAACTAAACTAGCAATCCTATAACAATTGTATATACAAAATTGAAAAACTCTTAAATGGAGATGTTACCAATTTACGGTTAGTCTCCAAAAATAGGTGCCTCCACGATAGCGATGCAAGCTAGATTTGAACTTTGAGCTTAGTTGCATCTACCACCCGGGCACCGTCTCCCCCTACGTCTTGGAGGAAGTAGATCCACCTGTGTCACCTACATTTGGAGGATCTTTTGGTACCCAAATCTTTGAGGGTCCTTTGGGGTTAGTACCGGGGCGAACCCAAACATATTTATTCTTAACATTGTTCTTAGCATAACAAAATTTTTCTAGATGGCCTTTGCGGCCACAATGAGTGCAAACATAAATCCTACCATTTCCATACATGTATGCATGCTTGTGAGTGTGAGTATGTTTCCGTGCATGTGTATGTGCATGTTGTGCATGTTTCCCTTGGGGTGTTCCCTTAGGAAATTTAGAAGCTATCTTTTTCAAATCAAATGCACAATTTTTAAGTGTGGAGTCCAAAGCATCAACACGCTTTTGGATCTCAACAAAATCATTTTTATCTATTGAAACCATGGGGGTTTTACCCTTATTTGCAAGTTTATGCTTATCAAAATCATTTTTCAATTTTTCAAATGCACTAGATAAAACATCTTTTTCTTTAACAACTATTTCTACTTTATGTTTTAAAGCCTCATTTTCTCTTTTTAATTTCTTATTTTGAGATTGTGAAATCTCATACCTATTTTGCAATTCTTCAAAGAAATGTGCAAGTTCATCCATAGTCAAATCATCATCTTCTAAGGTGTTTTCTAGAGTTACCTTTGGTACATCCTCCCCATGTGCCATGAAACACATGTGCGCGGCGTCGACTTCCTCTTCGGATTCCGACTCCGTGTCATCCCAAGTAGCCACCATGGCCTTCTTCTTTCTTTGCCCGTTCTTGGATGTGGTTGCTTGTAGAGCGGGGCACTCGGCAATGAGGTGACCAATCTTCTTGCAATGGAAGCAAGGACCGGGCTCCTCTCTTTTTCTTTCAAATCTCCCTTGAGGTTTCCCTCGCCGGAAATTGCTTTGTCTTCCCTTTTTGTAGAACATCTTGCCCACCTCCGGATGAGCATGGCGAAGTCTTCATCGCACTCGTCCGATGAATCATCCTCGTCTTGAATGGTTGGAGCGGCTTTGAAGGCTATTGATTTCTTCTTGGGTGCCTCCCTTTCTTCTCGTACCTTCATCTCCATCTCATGTGTTTTGAGATTGCCGATGAAGCCGGAGAAGTCCATCTCCTCTTTGTCATTTAGCTCTTTGAGGGTTGTCGCCTTGACTTCCCAAGCTTTAGGAAGAGCTCTAATCACCTTCCTTATCTTTTGATCGTTGTCAATCTTGTCACCTAAGGAAGAAAGAGCATTAGTTATTTTTGTAAAGCGAGTGAGCATGTCATCAATGCTCTCATTATCAATCATGTAAAAATTCTCATATTGAGAACGTAGCAAGTCAACTTTTGCTCTCTTGACTTGTGACGTTCCCTCATGAGTCACAATAAGCATGTTCCAAACTTCATATGCCGATTTACAATTAATGATGCGTGCAAGGTCATCTTCATTAAGTGCTTGTGTTAATGCATATTGTGCCCTAGCATTAGCTTCATAGTCCTTGGTGGTATCCTCGGACCATGTGCTCTCATCACTAGTGGGTTCAATGAATTCTTTGGTGACGGCCCTAGCTACCTTGACTCCTAGGGATTTTAGAAAAAGGTTCATCTTGACCTTCCAAATAGGGAAGTTCAAGCCATCAAATTTGGGTGGGGACTTAATGCTTGAAAAATCTAGAGATGCCATGTATGATGAATAAAATGCACAATATATAATAAATGCAACAAATGTATATAGCCAACTAAAGGATCTCCCTAAGGTTGTTAGACCTAAGTTGTAGGGTTAGGCTCTGATACCAATTGAAATCACCTAGAGGGGGGGTGAATAGGTGATGGCTATATGATAATGGCAATTATGCGGAATTTGAAAATTTAACTTTAAACAATTAGCACAATACAATATTTCTTGCAAGTAAAGGACAATGTAAAATTGCAAGTAATAAAAGAGATAGAGTTAGAGAAATTTGAGCAAACGCAAACACGCCGATATGTTTCCGAGGTTCGAGCCACGCTCTACGTCCCCGCCTTCACACTTGAAGGATTTCCACTATTGAGGATCCCACCGGATCAACAATACAAGGACAACACTTGTCCGTCTCCCGTGATGACACTTCACCACCTTGAGCACACTAGCTCGCCTTGAGGCCGATGCCTCTACAACTTCACTCAATTACAATGGAAGTGATCACACTTGATCACTTTTACAAATAGCTCACTAAGCACAATCCTAGAACCAAATAGTAGACTTAGAGTATGGGATTGTGTAGTGCAAAACTAGAGAGAAGTAGAGGAATAGGCTCCAAGAAAGGTGATGGAAATTTAGGCTTTGGAGAGAAAAATCTTTTCTTTTGAAAACTTTGGAAATCTTTGAAACTCTTGTCAAAATTCACTTGATAGCTCTAAAATCATTAGTCATTTCATATGAAGTGACCACCTATTTATAGGGGTCAAAACTGCTCAAGGGATTCGTTGGAGACAAATCCCAAAAGTCAAAAAGTCAGAAAAAATAGCTGTTGAGTCTGTCAGACTTTTTGACAGACTACCGGTCGACCGGGTCGGTCGACCGCCAACGGTCAAAAATTCGACCGTTGGGGCTCACCGGTCGACTGGGTCGGTCGACTGGCATTTCCAGAGAGCAGCAGGTTGGGGGCCGGTCGAGTATCGGTCGACTCCCGGTCGACTGATACGCATATGCACAAATGTGTATGTCGGTCGAGTGCCGGTCGACTGCCGGTCGACCGGTCACTGTGAATTTCTGAAAAATCAGAATTCACAGAACCTGGAAAATTTTGGGTTTGGGTTTTGGGTCTTGGATAAAATATTTTGGTCTTGAAAAATCATAGAGTATGAGCATGTGTCATACTACTATCAAGGTAAAATACTTGGTAAAAATTCTTTTGATAAAAACTTGATTTTCAATAAAATGTTTTTCCCAAAAACTAGTCTCTCTAAAATCGTATTTCCAAAATAGATATTTTCAACTAAACTGAGTTTGGAAATAGAAATGGAAAGTATTTTGAAGCCATAAATCACTCTAGAAAATGTGTGTGTGTAAAATCCCATATTTCTACTTCTACTATTTAGTTTTGACAAAATATTCTAAAATGAAAATAAATAAAATACAAGTCTTGGATTCTTTAGCAAGTCTTGATCTTCTTCTTGAATTTTTCTTCAACGCAAATTCCGAAGCTTCCTATGTGCTTTAGCTTGGGAATGCAAATGTTGGGCGAACTCCAAATTTGTGAGTCTTTTAGCGGAGTTGTCAAAATCTGTTTCTTGAACCTGAAATACTTCAAAATCAAGAATATTAAATTCATAACTAAATATGTTTTGCTATCATCAAAATAACCGGGATAATGGCCTTTGGGCCAACAGATCTATCACAGGCAGTCTCCATGGTGAGCAGATATATGCATGATCCAGGTCAGGGTCATTGGGAAGCTGTGAAATGGATACTGAGATACATCAAGGGTACTGTTGATGTAGGCCTCGTATTTAAGAAGGACAACACCGGGAAGCAAGAATGCATAGGCTATGTGGATTCAGACTATGCAGGTGACCTTGACAAACGCCGGTCGACTACGGGATATGTCTTCACATTCTCACAGGCACCGGTGAGTTGGCGCTCCACACTTCAGTCCACAGTCGCGTTGTCGACTATAGAGGCGGAGTATATGGCTTTGACAGAGGCCATGAAGGAGGCGATTTGGCTTCAGGGTTTGCTTGATGACCTGGGCGTGGAACAGGATATATTGAAGATAAACTGTGACAGCATGAGTGCCATCTACTTGGCAAGGAACCAGGTTTATCACGCAAGGACGAAGCATATCGATGTCAGGTACCACTTTGTTCGGGAGATTCTGGAGGAAGGTGACATCAACTTGTTGAAGATTCATACTTCAGAGAATCCGGCCGATATGCTTACAAAGGTGGTGACGGGAGTGAAGTTTGCACACTGCAAAGACTTGCTCCATGTCCTTCAGGTGAACTGAGCTCGCTGAAGCTCATTGGAGTGAACTACGGACGGCTTGATCCCTTGGGCAAGGGGTACGTAGGCAACCGGTTTGGTGCAGCCACTATCGAGTCGGAATTCGGAATTCGGCTCAGATTTAAAAAAATCTTCACCGAGGTGGAGAATTGTTGGAGGAGAGAGAATATTAAAGGAGGTGATGTGCTGTTGAAGATCGCCGAGGAAGTCGACGACAAAAGCCGAAGAAGACAGCAGCAGAAACCAGCAGAAAACAGCAGCAGCAGAAGGTCGGTCGACCGGACCGGTCGACCGACGTGCACACCGTGCACAGGAGTAGGCGGTCGATCGGTCCGGTCGACCGCTCTGAAGGAGAAAAAAACTCTCAGTGAGTTTCGGTCGACCGGCACGGTCGACCGACCTGGAGAAGGCCAAACCCTCAGCGAGAATCGGTCGACCGGTGCGGTCGACCGACCAGAAGAAATTAAGTCTCAGTAAGTATCGGTCGACCGTACCGGTCGACCGATCGTCGGGTTTGGGCAAAAATCTGCTGCTCCGCAAATTGCGGAGCAGCGAGTATAAATAGTATCTGGGCTGTTTCTAGGGTTTCTAACCTGCGAAAAGTGAAGGCTTAGGGCTCTCTTGTACTAAAAGAGGCAAAAAGCCATTGTAATCATCTTCCCTAATACAAATCTCTCCATTTGATTGCCCCGAGGACGTAGGCACGTTGGCCGAACCTCGTTAGATCCTGTTTTTGCGATTGCTTGTTCTTCTTAGTTTGATTTCATTGTTCTTTGTGATTGAGATCGATTGGATCCTCTATTGGTTGTTGTCTCCCGCGCACAACAGTCTCCACCGGCAATTGTGGCACTAAAAGTTGGCTCTTTAGCTACACTGAATCCAGTTCTGTGGACTACTCTCGGATCAATAAAATTATGAGTTGATCCACTATCCAACACAATACTAACTGGCTTATTATTTATTTGTCCCATGAGTTTGATGGTAGTTGGAGAGGAGTGTCCTTCCATTGCATGCAGAGAAATTTCATGGTTCTTACCCTCTTTAGATTCTAAAAGAATTTCTTCATCCTCTTCTATTATTTTTTTGCTGACTCACTGTACTCAATCATCATCAGACTTTTCCTTCTACATCTATGACCAAGATTGTAAGGGGCATCACACTTGAAACACAAGTTTCTCTTCCTATAATCTTCTACCTGGGCAGAGATTAGTCTTCTTGCAGAGGCAAAAGGTATTGAGATGCCTTCTTTACTCCCTACTGGTGTTGTTTGAGTGCTGACTGTTCTTTCTGATATCTGCGTTGATAGGAATTTTCTTCCAGGATGTTGAGCTCATCATTCCTCTTCAGACGAACAGTTGCTAATGGCCATGGTCCCAAACTGGTTCTTGGTGATTCTCCTCGTTAAGCTCCCCCCTCTAATTGCTTACCCTTTTCTCTGAAGGACTCGGGGCTCATCTCAAATACCCTTTTCTCTGAAGGACTCGGGGCTTCATCTCAAAAGACTAGCCTTTTAGGTGGAGTTGCCCAAATCCTTACAATCCCCCCTCGAACAAAGAGTCTCCCTGCAAGCTCAACTATCTTCGTACCGGAAGATCAAATGCTCCATCGAGATCCAACATGTGAAGTACCAACTGCAGTCGGTCACTCCTCTACACCGTGTGGTGGCCGGCACGCCCATTGCAAAGGAGCACCACTGCCAAATTTCTCGAGAGCCAAACATTAGCTTCACATGGGCCTATTGCGCCAGTGGGATGGGCAGGCCCATTGCGCCTTTGCGCCATTGGGGGATCTACATCGTCGAACATCACCCACACACACGACTAAGTTCGGGGCATGGCTCTGATACCAATTGAAGGACTCGGGCTCCATCCCAAAAGACTAGCCTTTTAGGTGGAGTTACATAATCCTTATAAACCCAAGACTATCCCCACGTAAATCCTTATAAAACCAAGACTATCCCCACGTCTAGCTGATGTGGGACTATTTGTTCGACCCAAATCCCAACATTCTCGAGTATTGAAAACAGGAGTGAATCGCCCAATCATCTCTCTCAATGCTTCAAGATTCAAACTCAACTTCAGATCCAGTCGTTCCCCCATTGACCAGAATCTGCGATCAGATCTTTCTTCAAGATCACGTACTCTCTTATTAAGAACTTGAACATTGAGATCATTTCGATCCTGAATGCCCAATCTCATGTCCAAGATCATCGTCGAACTCATCATCGAGTTCGTCGACGTACAGCTCTGATACCAATGTCACGAGCTCCGCCTCACCGGTGGCCGTCAGAGCAAATTCGAGTCGAGCACGATGCGCCATCAGAACCTGTCAAGAAAGAACTAATGGATCTCGCAAGAAATCTCAAGAACTCAAGAGAACTGGGACTAATTCTTATCGAGGGGGGAACGAATTGGAACATTCAACCCTCAATCAGATCTCAATGCAATTACAGAATTAATTCTGGAAAAATCAAGATGAAAATGCCCTCTCAGCTCCCGCTCTATTTATATTTGAAATGGGCGGGCGCCGTTTACAGTGAATGTTGATTATACCCTTTAGCTACCCTACCCGAACTGAACCCAACTCACTGGATTTAATCTCGCGGCTGAGATGGTTTCTCTTAATCGAACCAACGGTCCAGATTATGTCTTCTCCAGCTCCTCAGCAGACTTGATGATCCTTTTCGAGTTCATTGTAGCAACATTGCCCCGCCTTCTGCTGCCTTTGTCGCCGCCGCCAGTGTAATAAAACTGTACCAGATTACAAGGATCGGATTGCTGAGATCGGTCGCTGCCGCCGCGGCGATCGGATCCAGCGAGGAATCCCTAAAGGAGGAGGATAACGGCGACGAGATTCAAGAGGCAGAGAATGGTGGCGTTCTTGTGCGACGGCCTCGACCTCCATGATTGCGAAACTTCCATTCTGAGATCCAACGGAGAAAATTTTCCCCCAAAAATGGAAACCCTAAACCTAGCCCTAGCGAGAGGCGAAGACGTAGAAGAAGCGTTGAGCTGAAGAGCCATCGCGTTGAGATCAGTTGGACACCGTTAGTTGACGACGGGGCGCTGTGGATCCGCCGTTTTGTTGCAGAACAGGAGCGGAAGGGACCAGTTGAATGAGTTTTACTTTTTAGCATATAACTCCTTGTTAATAACTCCTTGCGTTATGGTTATTTAAGGTGTTCTGTGCAAAAATTTTCAATTTTTAGTTTTACAAATAACTCCTCGATTAATATTTTTCTGCAAATTTGCAATAAAGATACCTAATTTATTTGGTAATAAAAATGATTTTTTATAGTTTGTTTGATCGCATCATCTCCTATAACAAGCAAATACTTTCTTTTTACACAGAATGAAATCCGACCATCCTGTTTCATTAAAGACAATAAAATATTACGAAAATCCTTAATCTCAAACAAGTTACCAACAGTTTATGCACTTTGTTTCATTAGAAACTTACCAAATTAAACATGCTGACAATTTAAAAAGAAGAATATAAAAGTTACCTTCCTGACAATGGACTGGAGATATATAGCACACAAGGTAATAGTTTGGCACATTTCTTGACAGAAATCTGAGAAATTTTTGTGGTCAGTACATTTCAGCACAAAAATGGCATGTTTCAGCATTACAATGAGATCTTGAATCCGAGCAACTTGTTACATTGCTTGATATGCTTTTAAGAATAAAGACCGGTAGGTAACTGATTCATCCCCATTGAGGCTAGCTGCATGCGCATTTATGTGCAGTAATGTGTAATGGACAAGACACAGTTTTCACTAGATTGAGACTTGAGCTGTGTTGGGTTGCAAACCACTAAACTAGCCCATGGGACATCACATGCACGGATTGAAACCTGAAAGTAATAGTCTACAAGTTTAGAGCTACCTCTCATTTAACCTGTAACCTGCAGCAATGGTGATTGAGAAGCCGAGTGACAAGGAAATCTCATTCTCTTCTGGGTCCTCGGTCAGCCCACCCCCCACCCCCCCACCCAACCCCCGCCCCGGGTCCGGCCATGTACCATCTCCATCTGCCACTGTGTCCCCTTCCTCCTCATGCTTCTATGCTGTTATGATCGCAAAGGATCACAATCACATACCTCATCCTTTTTATGGCACTGTGGTCCCCCTGCGTTTTATTTGAATGTCAACTCAACAACTGTAATGGTTCTTTTTTGAGAGATCATTAACTTGGTTTAGTTCACTAGCGGCCTGGCCATGACGGTGTGGGACTAATGAGCTTGATGCATCAGTGTCCAAGATGACAACCCCTAACAACTGGCAGAAATGCTGAAAGAACTACATTGTTGTCGGTAGTCTGTAGTGATGAAAGCAATCTGGACTGTGGTCTATGGCAGTTTGGACTAGTTAGTTTCCGAGATTAAATTTGGTACACAAGACTTTCATTTATGCCAGTTGAAACAAATCCATTCAGGAGCGATTTTTTAGTTCAGCTGAATTATTGTACTTGTGGTGTTTGGCTCTAGCCATGACTGCGACATACTCAGTTATCCATTCGCTTACGCTATGGAAAGAGCAGTAACATAAAACGAGAGGGGGAGAGCTTTTCTTGGAGCTTCCAGGGACATACAGGTAGAGTTTGATACTCTTGAGTTACTTCCCAAATAAATATGTACTCTAAAAACTGAATCAATCTTCATAATCATCGACAGATTCAGGCAAGTGGCTACAGTCTTGTTCCATATCATGATAACTGGATAGTTACAACACAACACATTGCCAGAGATCCAAACATGTGCGATGGGCCATTAAGTGCGCACCCATGCGCGCACCTTGTGCATATGTTTTCCTGCAGGGTGCAGCCATTTACCTCATTTATTCTCGGCTGTCAATGGATGGTCAAGCATCATGGCATGGGCCAGGACTAAGGGAATGCAGGAGTGTTTCTCTTGCACTATGATCAATATCTCACCATGTGTGCATATTCATCACCAACATGGGGCTCAGTGTTCATGGAGGTGATGATGTGTTTGAGAGACTAACTGTAATAAGTACCAAGTTGAGAGAGGCAACCCCAAAGTTGAGGGAAGGGACACTTGGTGTGATTGAGATGCAATATTATCACTTTGAGATATTCTCAGAAAACTGTTTACCTACCCCAAAACACAAAGAGGAAAAAAGAATAGAATATGGGGCCAAAGATCACTGAAAAGGCCTCTTTTACTTCTTCTCTTTTTGTTGATTCATGATAATTAATCATGTACAAGATGCTTAGCCATCATTGTTCTTGATCAGACGATCTTTGTGTTGATGCTCACCAACGGCGAGAATTCAATACAAACAGGAGGTAACATCGAGGAAATTAACAGGGTTTTTCTTGCAGTTGTGAGAGAATGGAAAAGCTCGGATTTTTGTTTTTCAGGAAAAAGAAATGGTGATAACAGGGGAATTCGAGTGGGGCTAGTTGCATGTGATTTGGGTGATTAGTTGTGGGGCTGTCTGAAACAGGGGCCTGAGCTTTATTTTGCTTCTCAGAAATAATTCACACAGGCTGCAGGCTGCAGGATCTTTTAGTGCAGTGCAGTGCCATATATTTCCTCAAATGAATCATAATTATTGTTGCTGCCCAGCTGCAACCCAGATCCAAAGCAGGAGTACTATGAGATTCTAGCCTGCCTTTCAAGATACACTTGCTATAAAGGGCAAGCATTACATCATTGTCCACCTGCCCCCCATTTCACAGATTCAAATTGAATTTATAAGTCAATAACACAAAGATCAACCTCTTGCTAACACGTGTTGGTCTGTTAACTCCCAATTTCAATATGTATGCACAGAGACAGAGAGAAAACTAATTGATGCTCCATTGAAGAAATCAATGCTTTTTATAAATCATTATACAAAGTTAAACCAAGATAAACAAAACAAAAAAGAAGAAAAAAGGGGGAAAAAAGGAGAAAAAAAGCCTCATCATCATCAATTTTCCTTTCCTCTGTACACAAAGCCCATTCCTTTTGCAAAACTTGGGCTCCATTGAGAGAGGGCTGCTGCTGCTTCCTTTTTTTTTTGGGTCAATATTATATTATTGTACAGAGAGTAAAGAGAGAACAAATTGGCTAAAAATCAGAAATTTTCGATCAGATTTGAGATATGCATCTCCTATGGCAAGCAATTATGTGCTTTGGCTGCCTTGTTTCCTCTTTCCAAATCTGGCCAATGTCCTCTGCAATCCTCACTGCATCAAGAGAAGCACCAGAGAGCCCTCTCCTTGTGAACCCAACTGCATACAGCCCTGACTTCCCCTTCCACCCACTTGGAAACTGCTCTTTTGGGAACCCATCTTTTGAGAAAAAATCACTTCCCTGAAATCACAAAAATCAGAAGAGAGAGGAAAATAATCAGTAACCTGTCCATTGCTCCTGACTGTCAGTAACTACCAATAAATTCTAAATTCTTATTTCTAACTATTTTCTATTTGTTTCTGAGAATACCCATGTGATGAAGCAAGAGAAATCCTTGAGTCAAATCTGACATATTAAACAATTAACTAACTAAACTAACTTCCATAACTGTCACATGAACTGTAGTTCTTTTTATTACCTGCAGCCAAGAAGGGACGTTGCTGCGGTAGCCTGTGGCGAAGATGACGGAATCGACGTCGAGCACGCTGCCGTCGATGAGCTCGGCCCGGCCGGGGGAGAACTTTTTGATTCCAGGGACCACCTTGATCTCCCCTGACTTGATCCTCTCCAGAGCACCTATGTCTAAAACCGGGGTCTTCCCCTGTGTGTTCTTGAGCTCCAGAGGCCCCGTCGCCGGCCGCTTCAGCCCGAGCTTCTCCACATTCCCGAGCACCATTCGGGCAAGCGCCAGGACCACCTTGTCGGCCAGCCTCACCGGCAGCCACTTCATCAATGTAACTGCTAGCTCGAAGGTTGATTTCCCTAGCACTTCCCTTGGTAGCACATGAACCTGCACAACATACTCAGTTACTATTACTGCTAGAGTTACGAGAGGTAGAGTTATCTGCTGCAAGTAGTGAGTAGCACTAACCGAGTCGCGAACCACCATGGAAGGCAGAGCATTGTTGAGGCAGAGGTCGAGGCAGAGCTCCATGCCGGAGTTGCCGCACCCCACCACCAGCACCTTCTTCCCCTCGAAGCCCTTGCCAGACTTGTAATCACATGCGTGCATCGTGGACCCGCCGAACTCAGCCAGGCCTTCCACCTCCGGGATCACGCTCTCGGCGTTCTCCCCGGTGGCCACCACCAGCCACTGGCAAATGTACTCAACCTCGATCCCCTTACTCAGCGTCCTCACCCTCCAGATGCCGCTGGTGTCGTCATACCTGGCCGATTTCACTGTTTCATTGAACTGCGGCTTGAGGTCGAACATGGAGGCGTAGGTCTCCAGGTAGCTGATGAACTGGTCCCTCGACGGGTACTCGGGGTAGTCGGCGGGGAAAGGGAGGTTGGGGAGCTGGCAGAACTGCTTGGGGAGGTGGAGCTTGAGGCGGTCATAGGTCCGTTTCTGCCAGAGCGAGGCAATGCAGTCCGATCGCTCGAGAATGACGAAGGGGACACCTTGATCTTTGAGGCACGCGCCAACGGCCAGGCCCGAAGGGCCTGCGCCCACGATGAGGGGGCCGTTCACCCAGATGCAGCGGCCAGAAAATAGCTCATCACTGTCAGGCACACAGTCAGCGGCCGCCATGATCGAACACTCCAATTTGCAGTTTGAGAGAGAGAGAGAGAAATGAGATGAGAGATGAGAGGAAGGAGATGGAGGAGGAGGTTGTTGCTGTTGTAGTGAAGAGGTTTGAGGGAGAAGGTACTATAAATAGGTGAGGGGGGTGGTGGCCGTGAAAGGAGCATGTGACGGGAGTGGAGCTTTTGGGTCCTTCTCAATAACAAGCATCGCCGTCCGATCTTTGATTTGTTTAAAGAGTCCAGAAATGCAAAATTTTATTTATTAGTTAAGATCTTCATCTTTCTATAAAATTAATTAAAATTTAGTTTTCTGTGTTCTGGGAATTTTGAAAAAGAAAAATGGAGGCATGCACTTGTTGGATAATACTCAGATCAGAATCTGCCCTCGGTTTCTCAGAGTAGTGCTTCATCCACTAGCCAAGCACACAGAGACAAATTGATTTGCTACCAAGGATGCAATGACAATCTCTTGATGGCTTCCATCTCTACTTGTGCATCTAGATCTTCACCATATCAGGATTATGTATGTAATCTTCGATTCCCATCAGTTCAATTTTAAGCCAATCTGGGATCCGTTTGGTTATCGTTCGTAGTCTTAAATTAGTTTTCAGACTGAGAGAGGGGAGGAGAAAGAATAATGGAGGATGGTGATGATGGTGATTTGGGATGTAGATAGCTTGACCCACTCTCTGTGGGCTTCTGTCAATGATTCAATCAGAACCTTTTCTCAGATGTCTCAGATTTTTCCTGTGAATCTCATTCTTACAGCATCAATAAGATGTACTGTACTATTTCATTCCTTTTCATATTCGTGGTCTTGATACTGGAAACTGTTTGTTTGCTGCTCTATATAGAGAATTTGTGCTCATCATCATGGAGACCAACAAATATCTTGGTTATCTGATGGCACATTCTATTTAATTTTTTTTCCTTTTTCTTTTTTTTTTTCTTTTTTTGTTTGGAGGAGAAATCTATTATGTCACTGGGTACATATAGGATCCTACAGTTTGACAGTCAAATAGGATGAAAATAGGGTTGTGGGAACCACCATTAAAAGCATGGATTGATGCTTTTGATTCCAATTCTACTGTTAAAATTTTCATTTGTTTATTTTTTTATTTTTTGAGAGAGAGAGAGAGAGAATCTGTGAAAGGGATGATAAAATGCGAGTATAACCGGAGTCATAAGGAGAGGGCATATGTGGGTTATGTCTAGATTCAATTCATGTGTGTGAGTCACACACACATATTATAAAAGAGAGTCAATTTTATATTAATACGCTGATAGAATGTAAGCGGGAATCTATTCTAAAATCTGATATTTTATTCACATGTCAACGTGGTGGCGACATGTGCGGCTCACACACATGAAGCAGTAAAGTGATATACATAACTTCGGAGGGGAAATCAATCTGTTTGCCATTTCGAAGGATACACGTAGCGTGAATCGAAGGCTTGTCGATGATATTTCAAGCCTACACGTGGACCAACTTCGATTATCGAAAATGGAAAGTCCACGCCGTGACATTGGCCCGTTGCCTACACATATAGGGTAGAATCTTTCCCCCTCGAGCTCACTAGCATTTCATCGAAATTACTTTTTCCTTTTTTTGTCACTTCTGACTCCTACCATTGTTTCTTTTTAGTAGGATTTTGAGATGAAGGCAGAATATAATTTACTATTATTGATTGGTGTCGATTTCATCTCTTGTGCAGGTTTCACATCGTCGCATCTCGATACTCGAGCACGAGCCATCGTCGACTCCCATTTCCAGGTGTCTCTCCCTGATGACAGCAACACGGAGAGCGATTCTCAACATCTGGACCTATGTCAGCGTCACTTTTGTATCTTTCTCCCTATGAAGCTAACTTTTGTGGTTTTAATTATGCTTATGTTTTGCAATTTGTAGCACAGATTGTACCTTGTTTAATTAGAAATTTATTAATGAAATGCAAGGAATTATCTCTAAAAAAATTAATTTACCACGTTCCGTTATAATCTCTTCAATGAGATGAGGAATTTCAGGCACCTTGCACTTCTAGAAAAGAGAAAAAAAAACTTCCATTCATTCATTGATATCTACAAGAGCCAAGCAAACACATATACTTTGGCTTGTAGGTCGAATATGCTATCATCCAATATCCAACCCAATCATTTCTCAAGGGATCAAATTCAAATTATTAAGGAAGAATAGATGTTAGTTGTCCCATCCCCTTGGACCATTTCCAAATATTTTTGGCCCAACAAAAGTGATCATAATAAAAATTGTATTGAAAAAAAATTAGAAAATTATTTTGAGGTAATTAATTGGTCTAAAATTGGAACCCCAACAATTGATAGCATAAAAAAGAATTGATCCGTATGCACGTGTGCTGGAGGCCTAATAATTTCCTTTCCTTTTTACTTTTTTTTTCTATTTTTTTTAATTAAAAATCACTTTTTGGACCGCATATTGTGATTTGTTCCATGAATTCATGAGGTCACTGCTGATGGATATGCCGCATCAGCTGTCACATGCTCGGGTCCCACGTTTGGGTCCCTCTAGAGTACGCAAGTACAGCCCTACGACCAATAGGGATTAAGGAGCCATGTCCACGTAACTGGAGACAAGCGGGGGTGGGACCCGAGCCCCAATGCCACATGGGAAGAAGAGGATGCTGATGTGGACGCTACAGCCCAACGGGTCTCATGTGGACCGGGCCTGGGCTTCTTGGCGAGGCTGGCGGTGGGGCCCACCCCGTTGTCGGGTGACGCGGTTTCGGTTCATGTGTGTGAGCCACACACATATAATAAGAAAAACAATCCGTGTCAATTGAAACTCTTATAATCTCTTATAATGACACGCGTGATTGATTTATATGTGTGGCTTACACGCATGAACCGAACCCGAGCAACGCGACCCACAGCAACTCCCTCAGAAGTGGGGCTTCCCTACCACCCATAATTAACTCATTCTCTGGCTCTCGGACATTAGCTTCCCTAACAATTTTCACATTTGTTAATTAATTTGTACCAAAATTCACTTTTTAATCTAAGATCCTTTTCTTGTAGCCATTAATAAAATCCTCTTCTAATCCTAGATCCTTTACTTGAAGCCTAACCTCAAACAATTAGTGTAGTTAATTACTCATAAATTATGGCCCGGCCGAAAGTGTTAATACATCATTATGCCTGATGGTTAAAAAGTTCTCTGAGTAAAGTAACTTCAAAAAGACTAATCGTTTTATAATTTTCAACACACATTCTAGATATTAATAAGTCTAACTTTAGGTTAACTATACATATAAAAAATGAGAGCTTATGATGAGAGAGATCACAAGTTCAGAACAGATTATTTTTTGAGGCCAGTCTTTTGTATCTTTTCTCGGGACCAAGTATATTACAGTTTAATTAAAGTGAGAATTTATGTTAGTATATATTGACTTGATTTTAGCTTGATTCATGCAGCATGGGTGTACTCATGTATGTTATCTAATCAGGCCAGCTAGTACAGTTGTACTTGGCAATCAAAATTCTTCAACTCTAGCTATTGTTAGCATAGATGCTACATTTTTGTTCCACACATGTGTGTATAGGGACAACTGTCACATATAGTACAGTGGTACCCATAAAAATATATTTCTGATATCAAGGACTTGGATTTGAATATATATCCAAAAGTCTGCATCATATAGTTTATGTCAATGGTCCTGTTTAGGCTAAGGGTTTGCATGTTCATTTCTAATCATGGTGAAGAGAGAGCCTTTATCTTTTTTGTGTTGGAAGCTTGCATGGTCAAGGGTGAACCCCACTCTCTCTTTGTTTGAGAGCTAGCTCTTCATGGTGGGCATGTGCATGCACAATATGGAAGGAACCTTGGTTTTCCATTGTTAGACTTCTTTTCGGGCGTGTTTGGTTGAAAGGAAGTGGACGAAAGTAAGAAAATGAGGAAGTATAATTGCTCACTTTCTTATCTATCCAAACACTAGAAAAGAAAAATAAGAAAACTCTTTTCTCTTTTCTCTTTTACACAACTATTTCCTTACTTTCAAAGTGTTACAGTTAATTTTGTGGTGATGTAAATCTCATTTGTAATAAGTTGTAGCACAAAACAGTTAATTTTTTGACCATGTAAATCTCACTTGCATTCTAATTACAGTCTATTTTTTATTTTTCTTAATTAATTTTTATTTTGATATTATTTTGCTGTCAACTTTGTGGTCGACTTTTCTACTTCTACTTTCACATTACCATCCAAACACCGGAAAAGACATAACATTTTTCAAACTATACTTCCCAACAACATTCAAACACTGAAAAACTTACTAACCAATTCTCAAGTTTCAAAGGGAACTATTACCACTTCCTCACTTCTTCACTTCTTCACTTCTACCCTTAACCAAACAAGCCTTCATGCAAAATGAAAAGGAGATAGGATAGACAATTTGAACATCTCCTCATCAACCCCTTGTGGGCATGCAGTTTTGTTCTTGGACCCTTGTTAAGGGGGGAAAAAAAACTTGGTCCAAATGCAACATAACAAAAGTGACATGGGGGAATGCTAGCTAAGTGTCCCTCTCCATCCAGAGCTTAACTCAGATAGTGATGTATGTGAACTGTCACTAGTATCTCAATATGGCGCGATTACGCGCTTTCTTTCTTCATTCCTCTCGATCTCTTTGCTTTCTAGTGCGTGTCTTTGTAAGTTGTAACGTAGTCCTTTTTCCTCTCTCTTTTAAAGTAAGGAGTTCTTCTAGAGGGAATGAAGTCTTTTGAGGCATGATCGCATAGTTGGTGGTGCCTTCCCTCTCCTCCCAAGCAAGCTTGATGTGCAAGGCTTTCAGTGAGGGTAAAGCTAGCTATGAAGCACTAAACTAAGAGAGAGGCTTTGGGGAACCCCAAAGGGGCTAGGGTTTTTCTAATGGGGGAGGGTAGGTAGCATGCATGATTAGGGTTTAGGGTTTTAGGGTTTCATGCATGCATGCGCAAATTAAGAAAGATGTGTGGAAAGTTGAAGGGAGGGTGGGGTGGCCTTCTTTGTGGCTTCGTAGGGGCTTTGTGGCCTTAGAAGCTAAGGGTGTGCTTTGGAAAAGAGTAGTATAAACTATTGTGAGACGACTCATATCTCATGTAGGACTCATCTCAAAATCTTTGTTGCCTTAGTTTTCTTTTTCTTTTTTGGGTCCCCCTTCAATGAGTCATTCCATGATTAGCAAGTATTGTTCTTTAATACAACTTATGGGCCATATAGAAGTTTGGGTAGGATTCTAATTTATGATGAGGGGGACCCAATAGATCTTTATGAGAGAGAATCTTCCTGTGTTTGATTGAATATTGGGTTCATATATGTAATTTCATAATAGCATATAACTGTATGACACATTTATATTGCCTTCACATGATGTTCTACTTCACCATGTGAACCCTAGTTATTTAATAAGGTTACCTAATTATTAGGTCAACATTAAAAAAGGATATGTACTCAAGTGCTGTTAAGTGTAGAGGAGCCTTTAATCACTTGCATTTAGAGAAGCCTAAGAGAGGTAGGTGTGAATAAAGTAGCCGAATGATCATGTTGTTTAACCATTAATCGCGCTTATGTGCCCTTAAATTAACTAGCTAGGGTAGCTAAGTTGTGTTTGGGTAAACAAAAAGCTGTTGATGAGGTCCTGATCTACTTGGTTGTGTTGATTTTGTGTTTTCCTTTTTGGTTTTGAGTCTCCGAAGGAGTGCGGGGAGAAAGAAAAGTTTAGGATAGAGTTTTTCAAAGAAAAAGGCACATAACTGCTGATAGTTCTCTTGAGTTGTCGAGAGTCAGATACAAATATGTCTACAGGTAATACATGACGTCGACAACAGGCAAGTTGCGCTGTTGACAACATTTTACAGAGAGTAAGGTTTGTCAGAGTTTGGGTTCGCTGTCGAGAGGTGTAATACCTCTATTTTTGAAATACAAGATTTAATAATGAATAATAGTATTTTTTTATTGCATGTATTTTATGTTAATTATTATTGTTGTTATGTATTATTATTATGGTCATTACTATTAGTAATTATTGTTATTGTTATTATTAAATATCTTTGTGTACTATTGTTATTATTCTTATTATTAATATTATTGAAATTTATTTTGTATATTATTCTTAGACAAGCTTACTTCTTGCCTCCTATTTATCTTTTCCTTTTTCTTTTATTTTCTTATTATTTATCTTAAGCACAATCCAAACCAAAGTATCCATTTTCATATGCTTTACTTTTTACCATTAGCCCATATCTGTTTTATATCTTTCTTTTATTTTTCTTCACCCAAGCCACGAGCTCATTTCCATTCCTTCTATTTTTCTTTTATTTGAGCCAAAATCAAACCAAAACCTATTACCCAATATTTAATTTTAATCTTACCTTAAATTCAAATCCTAACAAAAATCATATCTAATCCTAACTTACCTCAAATCTAAATTCTATTCTCAAAATCACAATCTCAACTAATTCTATTTCAAAATAAAATACTAACTAATCTTAAATTTATTTTAATCCTTATCTTATCAATTAAATCCTAAATCCTAACTATGTAATTCTATATCTTAACTACCTAATCACTAACCCTATATTTCTCTCCCTATATTTAATTCTATCTAATCTTATCCATCAAATACAAATCTTAACCAACCCAATCCTCATAATCCTAACTACTAAATCCTATAGTTATCTTAATTAAATAAAAATCCTAACTAACCTAATATCTCATTGTCTTCTAATCTTAACCATCTAATATTAAATTATCCTAATCCTAACTAAATAATTATAACCAATTAACATCTCATATGTAAACATCTATTCTAAACCAAAACTCTAACTTAATTTCCTCCTCTTTCCTTTGCTAGCAGCTCTAACCCACCATGTGACCTCCTCTTTCTTCTCCAGCGAGACCCTGACGGCAGCTCGCGATACCCCGATATCCTCCGTGGCCTCCGCCTTCTCTGCCATCGAACTCTCCATGGCTGGTTGTGAGTTTCTCCCCTTCATAACTATCTTTTTCTCTTCTATTTATATTTTTAAGTGTAAATTAATGCATGGTGTATAAAATAGTGTGTGTAATATATGTGCATGTGTTTAATTATTTGTGAGATTATATGTATTTGTTAGTGTGTGTGTGTGTGTGTGTGTGTGTTTTGTGTGTGCATAGGTTAGTGTGCTGTTGTGTGCGTGCGTGAGTGCATGTGTGTCCTGTGAAGGTGTGTTTAGGTATGTGTAAATAATATGTATGTATGTGCATATTATGTTTATGGGTGTACATGTGTGTGTATACGGGTGTATGTTCGCGTGAGTTCATGGGCTGGGTTGCCTGTTGCAGCGTTTGAAGTTTGGTGAGATCCAGTCCCATTGCTGGAGACTCGAATTCATATTCGCAGATGACCCGATATACTGACGATTCGAAAATCAACCTTTGAGATGATCCGAAGATCTGTACCGGTTCATATAATGAAGACCAGATAGCGATTCAGACTCAAAATCGCATCTTTCATGTGAGTGTTTATCTCATTATGTATTTTATTGTTATTTAATTGTAGATATTTTAGTCTTTTCAATAAATTATATTTACCATTTAAATTATTATTCATGCCCGGTTATCACTCGTACATCTTAGTTGTGGTTCGTGTATACATACATTTTGAGTAATTGATTAACCACTCCAAACAACTATATTAGAGTTTATGATAGACTGTATCGAGTAAATATTTATTGATAATTAGTAAGATGAAAATCCCAGGAAGACAGATTGTTGTAACTATATTTTATTGAAACTATTACGACAACTTACTATCGATTTATGATTGATGCACTGAAAGGGAGCTGAATCTTGGGATGATGGATTATATATATATATATATATATATATATATATATATATATATATATATATATATATATATATATATATTTCATGTTTAAATGTATTTGGACGTAGTATTTTATTACTTAGAGGTGAATGTAAATTGGATTAGTATAGATTAGTAGAATGCATGGATATATAGTGGATCTATTGTCTTGGTATTCGAACACATGGATTTTATCTGAGATACATAATAGATTGGATCTTTTCGTATTTGGTGATAAAACAGAAATATATATTGGATCTTGAGGTTGATTAGTTCGTGTCGGTGATTAAATGCATGACTTCTCATGTAAATTATTTATCAGGTTGAATCTTTGTATTTGATGATGATTTAGACGGGAGTTAAGATTAGATATTAGTTTTGAATCTATCAGTGAGTGTGTCGGGGTATGATTTGACTGAGGGTTGAGGAATGGTATAAATGAGATTGGCCAGGACTAATGGATTATACATATATATTCAGTGAAATTGTGTTTTGATATTTGGGTCTACGATCGAGCTTGATTGAAGAGGGAGTGGATTGATAATCTTAATCAGATTGGATAGTGATGAATTGTTAGATGTAAATGAGTACATATTTCTATATGTTGGGACCTGAATATATCAGTGACTTAGAGGATGAATATATTCATGAGGTAGAGGAGGGGTATACTGCTGGATTGAGTGACATGAGGTTCGTATTCTTTTCTGAGAATTTTGATTAGTGTTCTGATGAGATTAATGCAGCTGGATTTATAGTTGTGAGTATTTCTGGTTTAACCCCCGATTATACTGTTTGAGTATTGATGAAGATGTTGATTATCAGACGTAGATGTATTATAGATTTCATATTAGTTGAGAATGTTCTACTCTTTATTCATTTCGGTAACTGTTGACTTGATCTCAAGAATATCAGTAGACGGCTCTTCACGTTGGTTATTGATTTCTTCAGTTATTCAGTTATAGAGATAGAATTATTATGAGAGTGAATTCATTGATATTGGTGATAAAATATTTGGTAGCATTTACTATTTGATCTCAGTTATTGGTGATTTAGAGGATTAGAGTAGATTGGCAACAAAGAGGACTGATTAATTATTTATTAGATTGGTAGTTTACTGCATCAAATATCTTGATATGGATTGATATGTGATGTTCATGATGATTATGTTGAGACTATAAGTTGGTAGATTAGTTTATGTATATCCAATGCTGGAGGATGAGGTCTTGATCAGTTCTATATGAGATTATACATTGACTTGAAGGTACAGGATTGTTATTAGTACTCATGTTACTGAATGTTACTAAGAAAGTATTGTTTGACTGTAACACCATGTATAGATCTATTCATCGTATACATGGTTACTGTTACTGTTTACTGTCCTGATTATCGTTCACCGTGTGTACGATTATTGTTGACTGTTATACTACACTATAACTGTCATTGTTGAAATCACCTAGAGGGGGGTGAATAGGTGATAATGCTAATCAATGCACAAATAAAAACTTATGATGCAACAATCACCCAAAACAAGACTAGAAGCCGAATGCCCCGTGAAAGGCTCTGAACTCTTTCATCGTGATTCCTCTAGATAAGAGTTTGAGGTGTGTATTGCAATCTTGTTGTATGAGTATTTGATTGACAAAATGAATAAGAAATAAGTGAATATAGCAATCAATATGTAAAGCAAGTACAATGTAGCAATGAATATGAATAGCAAGAAAATGAAGCAATGAATAAGAAGCAATAAGTATAAGGTAAGGAATTAAAGTAAGAAGCAAGTAAACCAAACGCAAACACCGAGAATTTTTCCGAGGTTCGAGCACCCAGCTCTACGTCCCCGCCTTCACCTAGAAGGATTTTTAACCACTATAACTTCACAAAGAGTTACAATCACACCGGAGTACCCAACTCCACAATCTCAAGTACAAGTATTCTCTTGGTGATCACAAGACCACAAACTCTCTTTTGAAAAATCATTTTCCCTTACAAAATCCCTGTAGAACAATGAGTAGGATTGAAGGTCTAGTATTGTAAGTGGAAAAAGAAAATGAATTTTGAGAGAGTTTTCAAAGAAAACTTCAGAAATGAGAGAGAAATTTTCAGCACAAAAACCAAGAACAAAACTCTTTAGAAAGCTCTTTAAACTTTTGAATATTTTGCAAAATGATTGTTGTATTTCCCATAACCCTAATCACCTCCATTTATAGGATAGAGCTAGAATTAAAGGGTAAACTAATAAAATGGTAATTAGGAAGTATTTGACTCAGAAAACAGCCCTTAAACTCGTTTAGAGACAAAAGAGACAAAATAAAAACGTGTTTAAAAATGTAGCCGTTATGGCAGAAAACACAGCCTCGGTCGACCGGGTTTCAAATAAAAAGAGTCGTTACAGCTCACGGTCGACCGCTCGGTCGACCGCAACAAACAGAGAGTTGCTGTCTTTCAGTCGGCCGAAGGTCGATCAACCGAAATGGGGTCCGGTCGACCGGGAAACGTGCACACATGCACGCACCCAACGGTCAGAATCCCGGTCGACCGATCTGACCTGACATAGAGTCGGTCGACCGGTCGGTTGACTGGCTCAGGTCAAAAACTGAATTTTGAAAAGGATTTTGAGGAGATTTTGAGGGTTTGCAAAATAGTTTTGAGCAGAACTATGTATAATACACAAAATTGAGTTTATAAGCAAAAGACTATATTTAAAAATATTTTGTACGTATATATAGGAGAAATTTTTAGAAATGACATGTGCGAAAAAACTAGTGTGTGTAGGAATTTTGAGCTTCAAACCTATTCGTTATTCTTTAACAAAAGTATATAACTAAAAATAAATCTAATGAAGTCTCTTGAGCAAAATGAAGTCTTGAGCCATGTAATGCCTTGCTAGAGCCTTCTCTTTTATGGACATTCCCTCTTGAGCCATATGCCTTGTTTGCTCCATGAACCTAGAAAATCTTTGCAATAGCTAAGCAATGTCCTTCTAAAATGGTATTAACCTGAACTTATCTTGAACAAACTTATTAGTACCATATAGCTTCTATTTGTTTTGTTATCATCAAAACTTTAAACAAATGGAGAGTCTAACCTCTTGGGCCAACAATTGTATTGTCCCAGTATTCTAGGTAACATGGGCATTGATTGTTTAACCGAATTAATAATAATGTAAATAGACGATTTATACTAGGATTGGGAAAATTGATGGAGGAAGCAGTATCTATATTTTGGGTAGACCTAGGATACAGGTTGCGCAGCCGATTTATGGTTCCACTGCAGGGTTCTAGGGGATGACTGACATCCCATCTGTTTATTGTTCCACAATGTTACTGTAAGTATTGTTCCGTAGTGATACTGTGAGTATTGCTACAGTTACTGACTACATAGTTTTAGAGCCTGGTTCAATGCTAGGCATATGGGCCGCAGTCCCGGGTATGTACGGGACCTACCTAAAGCATAGAGAACGTCTTCAATTAATCAGTTTCAATAACTTAGAATCTCGATTGACACGTGTGGTAGACGTAGTATGGGATGCGTCTCTACTGCATATGACAATTGGTGTTCGTTGACATAATAAATAATAATGAACTGTTCATAATATATTGTGACTGACCGTAATCACCTGACTGTACTTATATATAAACCATGATAGACATTTGACTGTACATATGACCTTGGTTTGGATATCTGATTTTGTACTAACTGACTTTATTACTTTCTCTTCATGATATCGATTATTCAGTTATCTTTTATTTTCAGTTTATCATGTTGTTATTATACACATTGTTTATATGCACGATAACTTTTCTTTTCTTATACACTCATTAGGTCGCTTCTGATGGCCTTGGAATTTGCACGTCCAGACATTGGATATGCTTTCTTTCAGTGATTCGGTGTTCGATGAGCCTGTGCATGTCGCGAGGAGTCTCTTTATTTGATTATGGTATTCTTGCCTCCTTTTTATTCCTATTTCTGTACTTTTTCGGATTCTTGTATATTAGATTCAGTTTTTATTTCAGTTCTTTATTTATATGATATCATGCGTGAATGCTTATATGTGATATTGTAGTGATCGTTGATTCATTATAATATAAATTTATAGCTTGTTCTAAGTTACTTAAGGCTTAGCGCGTATACGTGAGGTATTTTTCTTACGTACATATGTCGCCGACTCTCGTCGCATCTCCGCCCCAGCGTATTTTGGGAAGCGGGGCGTGACGAGACCCTTAGGCTGTCGATAATATTTTGTTTTTGGGCAAATCCTAGATTCTGAATTTACTTCTGATCCAAATTTAGAGTTTTTGGTTTCATTTTCTTCAGGGACTCCGTGCCTATATAAAGAGGGGGTATTCCTCCTGCTATTATATCCTGTACTCAATTGATTTAATAAGATCTCTCTCCACTTCTGCCCCGAGGACATATACAATTGCTGAACCTTGTTAAATTCGTGTGTTCTCACTTTCTTCTTTTGTTTGCTTGTTCGTATAATTGGTAATTATTTTCTAGTGTTGCTGTTCTCCGTTGCTGAGATTCCAACAGAGTGAAAGAAGGTGGCAGGGATATATTATATTATATCCCACTACCATGCATACATATGTGAGAAGAGTGACATGCTGCACACTGCATCTGAATAGTACTTTCTAAAATAAATGAGGACACAGGATCATATATGCATACATCTAACTTTAAAAATAATTTATCTACACATGTGCGTGCCCCAACAACCTAAGTATATGTGACATCAAAATGTATATATGCAAAACTTAATAGCAGAAAAAAATTATAACATTTCAAATATGGCATAGACCATTTTTAAGTGATGTAAAAGTATAACATGTACAAGAGCGAAGAGCAAAAACAATACAATATAACAAGTGCAAAGGGCATGAAACAAATAAAAATGTTGATGTGCATGTTGTTATGCATGATTATACAAACCATACATTAATTTGTATAAATGCAGGCATGTATTGAATATAAAATTGTAATTCAAAATGGGAACAATTTTTTTGGCTTAATACTTGGAAGGGCAAGAGTTTGTTAGTCTTGTGGCCTGGTCAGACCAGAATCAAAATGATTAGACTCACATGGCACCCCATATGGTTACTAATTAATAAGAATCTTCATTTGGTAGCACATTTGCCTTTGGATTGTAGCTCCTCTCACACTTGTGGCTAATTCTTCATCTCTCTTTAATGAATTCTCATTCAAGTACTTCCTCACATCAACAACTAGGTTCAGTTTATTTGGTCAGTTGATGACCGTTGAGAGTTAGTTAAATACCATGTGACCCCAACATATCCTAAAGTTTTTAAATATCAAAACTATATATTTTTATTACATATCAGAGTGTCACATTCTTTTTATGCATAAAATGTATGATCTCAATGTACTATCGCAAGAGACCCTCATTAGATTTCTCATAGCAAGAGCCATTTGGTTTCAAAACCCACTCAGCTTCATCACATGTCACATGGTAGGCTTACAAATAATGCAACTTAATTATATAAACTATAGGCATCCATATCTATGTGCTCTTTGATTATCTTAGTAATCACCCAAGCTTTGTTTAACGATAAACCCTAGCATATTTAGGACATTTTGCTCTTTAAGTGGATGAGCTTAGGACTTCAAGGTGGAGGTTCATGGCCTCTTTGCTACCTTAAGATTAAGGTCACTATATTTATAATCACATTATTAGGTTCATGCATAATGTGTTAGTTGGGATTCGAGTTCACATTCCCAAATATTGGAGCCCCCAAAGATTCCCCTTGATTAGATTCAAACAAGATTTTCTTCGAGTATAATTAATCCAAGCATTGTGAGTTTCAAACAATTATCGCATTTTTGTATGTGCAACTTGTTAGGAATACATGTTCTTATGTTGTTAGGGTTTTGTTTATCTAAGTTTTATCTAAGTTTGACAATTGCAAACTTGATTGTTAAGCATCAATCATTTTGAGGGTCAAGCCTCTCTAATCTAGCAATATCATAGTGTTGGTTGATTAAGACTTTGAAGGGATCATGATTTTTGTATTGAGGTTGCGAATTTTGAAGTTCAATGGTCCATGCATGAATAAACAATATTGTAGAATGCAATTGCAACTCCTAACTTCAAGAAGAACCATGTTGAGATGGATGCTACAACAACACACACTAATAATCTCAACATGTAGAATGCTTCAAGGGAATATTGCAAAGCAATAATGCAAGATAAAGTGTATAGGTGATTGTGTACATGTAGGTGGAAACCAATGTGATTGTAAAGTAGTGTTATTGTCAATTGGTTGTTATAGGCCCTGGATTCTCTCTATCTAACACTCTAAGCTTGGAATATCAATATTTTTTTGCAAGTTGGCAATGAAGATGTTGGATTTACAGTTACCAGTGATCCACTCTTGTTGATTTGTCTTACATTTTATTGTGCATATTTTAGAAAAACTTCGGTGTATTGATATTATGTGCGCATGAAACTCGGGCAAAGATACAAGGAGGGAGCACTTACGAGAAGAAAAATGTTACTCAAGTATTGTCTCTTATTTTAGTTCATGCTTCGGGTGCGCACCCGATACATGAAATAGTTTCTTCATTTTAGGACATATTTGAAGAAGCTTAAAATTTTTAAAGAACCATATTCATTAAAGATTTGAGCGAGAACATGCCGAAATAAGAGATTTTTGACAACCAGATTTCTACGATAACACGAGTGAATTATCTTTATAGTAATACGATTTGCCTCTCAGACTTGATTGACAAAGAGTTGGAGGCGAGTTGCGAGAAAGGCTAAGCCATAAACTTTGTTCAAAGCTCAAAAAAGAAAACAAAAGATACCAAACACACTATAGTTACGTGGTAAAGTTGTATTAATTCTTGTCAAAGAGAGAGAAATGAGCATCTCATCATCCTATTGATATATATTGATAGGTAACATGTGATGCTCATAAACTGTTGCTCCTGATCTTGTGACTTCATTTTCACTGTAGGGTTGGCCTTTTCTCCCTGTGACATTTCCTAGTTCATGAAAAGCACATACAGATACATCAAGGTATGAAAGAATAAGAAAGTTCGACACGAAAACTAATCATTGCCAATCATCAAAGTGGGCCCCACAGACGTGATTCTCCTCTGTTTGCAAGCATGTAGGGAGAGAATCTTTTGAAGTGTTTGGTACGCAGGGTCTGGGCTGGCCTCATGCGATATGGTCCATGGGCTTTTAGAAATCACTTGGGCACTCCATTATCAAAGGAGATGGGCCCTTCGCTTTCTGAGTCCACGGCCTTCGACCCCCTCAATCAAATTCAAATAGATAATAGTCAACAAGTAAAAGAGAAAAATATCGGTTTTTTACTCAAATTTTCTTTCTTTTTTATTAAATATGATAAGTTTTTTATGCAATGCATTGAAATGCAAAGATTTCTGAGATGGGATAAAAAAAAATAACCACTAAAGTAATTTTAACTTTTAAAAAAGAAAGTCTAGATGCACTGGACTTCATCTATTTGGCTCATCAAGCCCAGTGAGCCAGTCTGTCTAAATTATATAGCAAATTTATAGTTAATTTTTAATTTATAAGGCTTTAAAAAATGAAGTAAGGTTCATTTTAATGGGCCTAATAAACCTAATGTTGTGGGGCGCAGCGTGCACTATTGTTGGGCCTTCACCTAAAGGCCTATGTTTTGAAAAGGATGTGAGAGAGCCGCAGCCCAGTGATTTATTGGAAACTACAAGTAATTTTAGGACCAAAACTGCAAATAAATAAACACGCATAAAGTTCCCAAAAGAAATTGCATTTTTACTCTCTCCCCTAGCTCACAGTGCCCCTTGTCTTCAATCTCGAGCCTCCCCCATTTCGCTTTCCCCTCTCTCTTTCGATCTTCAGAAAAGAATCATGCAGGCTTCGTGGAGACGATCGGGTCAGCGGCTGCTGGATCACTCGTACCGCTCTCTCACCTCTCAAATCCATCCACCCTTTGTCCTTTTCTGGTAACCCTAAGTTTTTTGCCCCCCTAATTTTATCTCTTAGATTTATGAAGTTTCTCTGATGAATTTGCTAATGGATCGTGAATTTGGATGGTGAAGCGTCCGGACTCGATCATAATCGGTATATGTCGACGAACGTCGCCGTCAAGGGTGCCGGCCATCTCGTCCGCAAGGGCACCGGCGGCAGATCATCTGTGAGGTAAAGCAAAAACTACTGAAAAGACTTTTTTTTTAACCTTGAATGTTGAAATGGATAGTCCTGTGTTGCGATTGTTAGTAGTTTGTGTGTCCAGTGATGAGATTTTCATCACAAGATTGATGCAGCGGCAGAAAGAAATTGCACTAGTTTCTTTGTACCCATAGCCAGACTCAGGATATTTTTCATTGTATGGGTAAATGTAATAAGATTCAGCATGGGTGTAAATGTAATAAGAAAAGAGAGAAAAGAAAAGGGGAAAAGTTGCACCCAGGACTTGAACTTGTGACCTTCAATAACATATTTTTATAGTAAAAATAGTCTAAAACAAGAGGTAATATAAAAGAATATTACAAATTATGGGCCTTTTTGGTGCAAGTGGTCACAAGTCGTAAGTCGTAAAATGAAAAATGAAAAAAGTGACTGTAGTGGTGGGAAAATATAGTGTTTTACGCTGTTTGGTTGGTAATGTAAAAGTGTAAGTGGAAAAAGGTATTGTGTTTTACGGTGTTTGGTTAGTAATGTAAAAGTTAAGGAGAAAGTTGATTACAAAATTAACTGTAGCAGTGACTTAAAAATTGTTTTGTTTTTATTAAATTAAATCTACTATTAAAAATTAAAATGTATAATATATATGATATTCATATATAAATTATTTAAAAAATTATTAATATAATAAATATTAAATATATTAAATCTAAAATATAAAATATTAAAGAATAAATATTTCAATAAAAAACTAAAGCATAATAAAATATTAAATATAGTTATTAAAAAATTAAAGAATATAACAATATTATATTTTTATTATAGTATAAATTTGGTATCAAATATTATTATTAATAATTTATTAATAAAATTGATAAATTAAATATTAAGAATACTAATAAAATATTTAAAATTAATGAAATATTAGTAAATTTGGTATAAAATATTAATAAAATATCAAGATTGTAGTCTGTCTCAGATGTATAAAGAATGTGTGGAGCATACAAACTACGAGGATGATCTTGTAAGACAAACCAACATTAATCGTCAATATGGCTGTCTTCTCACCACCAATAAGCATGTCCAACCAACCTCCTTTGGGCATAGTGGTACTTCTGCTCAGATGTCGGGGAGAAATAACTGAATATTCTTCAAGATTATTTTCCCACTTCTCATACCCATTATGAGAATGTCGAAAATATGATAGAGTTGCATACATATCCCGTTCAACATTCTTGTCATCCGCATCAATATTTATGTATCTACCATAAAAGTAAAAGCCCATGGAGTCATTTAGTGTATAAAGATCAGAAGTTACCCAAGAAATTTTAGCGCTCGAACTGCGCTCAAATCGGACTGGAAATAGGGTTTGAAATGCTGATCTTCTGCAACTTGCAGGAATGGTACCGGCACCAAACACGGGCTTGTGGAGGTTAGTTCTACTATTCTACTGCTGTGAAATTTTTTCAGTGAATCCAGGACTCAGTCACGCATCCAAAGACTCATCACGTATCCAACACTTCTGACAGAACTCGAATCGGAGTCCGAATGGGCTTGAAAACAGGCTCTGAAGTGTTGTTGTGCTGCTGTTGAACTGACTCGCTAAGTCAACTCAGTTGAGTTGATCGAGTTGGTTTTGCCTCAGCGGTCTGGCCTCAGCGATCTGGGTTCGAATCAGGTTCAGACACCTAAACCCAATAGCCTTTAAGTTATTAGATCCGGGTCTTCAAGAAACGGTCGGGTCTGATACTTAAACCTAATATGGATTTTGAATTCGGGTTTGGATATAAACCCGCAACCTACTTCTTTCCTCTCCCCTCTCTTCACCCGATCACGCAGCTATGGCTTGCGATCAGGGGTGGCGGCGATATTCAGCGACGAGTGGCAGAAGACCGGCGATGACTCGGTGGCTGCGGAGAAGCGTTGGCGAGGGCAGGCGAAGGCGGCGCTGATATAGGGAGATGAAGACGAGGTGTTGTTGCAGCGATGGCAATGATGCAGGTGGTGTTGGGTTCTGCTGCTGTCGAGGAGGACGAGACACGGTGGCTGGTTGCAGGACCACGACGAGGTTGGCCAGAACTTTGATGTAGATATGGATCGACGAAGAAGAAGAAGACGAAGGTGACGAAGAGGAGGCGTTGGAGATCTCCGCTGAAGACTGAAGGAGGAGGAGGTTGCAGTCGTGGTGGTTTCGACGGAGATGTGGTCGTCGGCGAGGTCGTTGGAGGAAGGAGATGAAGGCTATTGCGAACGATGGCGATGGAGGCTGTTCGAATTGTGGGTTATGGCATCGGGAGGAGGACAAGGGGGAGAGATGAGAGATGAACATTTCACATTTTTTCTTTTTTCTCTTTTTTTTGTTCTCTTTTTTTTGAATTTTTTTCTTTTTTTTATGGTTTGTGGTGGGATTTTAGAGAAGAACAGTGGATTTGAGAGTTGGATATGATCACGGATCGCAATTCAGATCTTGGCTTCACCGCCTATGATTCAATTCAAGGGGATCCGAAACAAATTCAAAGCAAATAACTTATCAAAATTTTCATAATAATAATAGTTCCATCTCAAAATCCACTACATGGTTATATATAGCCCACAATACGTACACTATACGTGCACTATACATGCAATTATTGATAACATCAAATCTCAATCAAATCTACCTAAATAAACTCAATTAAATCCTAAATCTTGACCCAAATCTACTAAAAATCTGAAATCAACTAAAATCTTAAGTCTGCCAAATCTGGACCGTTTGCTTTCCCCTCAACTGAACATTTAAAGTTTCCTTTATCTTATCCTCTCATCTTATCTCTTGGCTCGATATCGTAGGTAGCCACTTGGCAGGAGATGGACCTCTCAACTTTTCTCCCAAAAGTTTAACCTTCCTTGCTTTAGGTACAATCAAAATACCATTCAATGTTGTCCAACAAACCAAGAAATTTTGCAGTTGTTCTAATGTTGTACAGATACTTTGATTAAGGAGACATACTTGTATTGGATACGTATCTAATGCTTGATGGATACTTGTTTAAATGTATCAAAAAAATTAGATTGTATGTAGTCGTCTTAGAGATGCATTAGAGACTAGGAAGTTAAAAGGTTCTAATCTGTGAGAATGGTTTTAACAATTTCATGTGTTTTATAGATGCATTTATATTATTTGTCCACTTTTTAATATAAAATTATGGTTGTTCAAGTAATTATTGATGTATAAAATTTGAAAAACTATTATAAATTGAGTTATTATGTTTCTTTAGTTGTTGCGTGCGTGGGCGCGCATACACACAAATTTAACTCAGATGCACATATAAGTTCATTATTGCCTGTCCACGATGCACCTGGATCTTCAGTTTTCAAGATGTGTTGTATCCACGTATGTGTATCATGTCATATCCATATCATGTACATGACCAATGCAACAAAGTCCGTCTCCATCTCACCATCAGATTCTGAAGTCTGAACTTTGGCGCCATACTCTGTGGAGTTGTGTTAACCGCTTTAGCGTTGCGATTTTACATCTTCAAGGCCTCTCATAGCTTTGTATAGGGCTTTCGATATTTAACAACTTCATCACCGGAGCTGCCACTTATTAGGTTCATCCCCAATTTACTAGCATGGTTGGTCCTTGATTAGTCCTATTTCCAAAATTATGGGCTACTCGAGCAACCAACTTCTGTGATGCAGAGCTTTATCTTGTAGTTCTTGAAGTATCTGGAGTCGCACACTTTTTGCCTCTTTGTACACTGTTTGCTCTTCCACTTACTGTAGCATTTATGTCAGAGCTTGAGGACCAGAAATAACTTGGTGAAATGAACTTGCTTTGAAAACCAATTGATGCAAATTAACACATAAAAGTATGCCTCAAATAAAACAGAGATGGAAATGCTTGGGACAGCAAGATGCTGAAATATCTTCACTAATGACAGCAACGACACAACCTTAGAGGCTCAAGATAATAACCCTTCAACAGATTTAGGAAAGTGGGTAATTTTGAAGACAGAGATCAGTTCTGAAGAAGCACTGGCTCCAACATTCTAGCCTCTCACGAGAAATGCTGTGTTGGGGGATTGGAATGTGCTGCAAGGTTGACGCCTCTGCAATCAACCTTAAAAGACTTCAAACCGCCACTGGGTGGAGCTTCAATTGAAGTTATCTCTATTCTCCATAGTAATAATAAAAAGTATTCTGCACCCATCTGCATGGAAACCGAGCACAGTTACATTTTCAACCCAAGAAGACAAATGTCAAAACAACTGTAGATAGCTAAAACAAGACATCAGCCAACACTATTTCACCTACTCACATGTGTACATACATACATGTGATTTCAATGGAGAGTTTATATTAGATCTCTGGAGAAGGCTTAATGCCTTTTCACCGCAAAGCTTGAATGAAACGTGTAATGATATTGCAGGAAATCACCATTCTGGGTTTATTTACCAGTTCCATTATAAGATTCTTGTTAAAATTTAACATTATATTGATCAAAAGCTCAATAGTGAATCAGATCTTTATTTACATTTCAAAGCCTTTGTCTCCAGAGTATGAAACTAGCACCAGAAATCTTGATTCTCTAGCATGGTTAGATGTGCTTTCATTATGAAATGCTATGAAACATTGTCTAGTATACTTTTGTACTAAAGCGGTAGCAATGACCTGATGCATCGGTTAGATTGATTTGGTCATATTTGAGATATCTATTCTTAAGAGTAAGCTACGCCAGATATCTCATGTGAAATGTAGTGGCAAGCCTTTTATGCTGTGATGTTGGTGATGGTAGACCCGTAATTCTATGTTAGATGCTATTGAAACTTGCTTGGGAATATTTCCTGCAATCTTAGCTTCCTACTGATTAGCTTATTGCTCAAATTCTTGTTGCTCATCTTTTATATTTCACTTGCTTGGTCAGTTCCTATAATGTTTTTGCCCTCTATGCAGGCAACAATTATGAAGCCTGGAACTCCGATTGGTACTGAAGATCGGATTCCGAGGAGATGGGCACAATTTGCAAAAAAAATGGAGCTTTCTTCCTCTTATGGGTGACGGATCAATAAGGTATTCTATTATTTACTGTTTATCTGTTATTTGAGGCTCTTCCTGATAATTGCTGTTACTGTCAGTGGAAAAACAAAATTCTTCTTATACCAGTATGCTACTCCCTTAAACTGCAATTTACATTTATTGAATCTGTTTGCAGGAATCGACCTGTTTATGTTGTGGACATGGTGCTGCCATTATAGCTTCCTTGAAGGATGACAAGTACCAGTATGGGAAAGGTCTATGAGCTCGGTGGGCCTGAGGGTTTTACCATTCGTGAATTGGTAAGATTTCTGAGTGTCTTTCATCTTTCCCCTCTTACTGGCTGCTTCATGATCTGGAGTACTTATGGTGAAGGATTTCATGAAGTCTGGCAGAAATAGATGTCAAAGCCTTGTTGTGGTCATGGCCAGTGTTACTTCTGTTTTTATCTATTAGCAATGAGTAATTCTTATTGAATCACATGCAGGCAGAACTGATGTATGATACGATCCGTGAATGGCCACGATATGTGAATGTTCCATTTCCGATTGCGAAGGTAAGCACATCATACATCGTGAATATCCTCACTATCTGAAGTTAAGATTGCTAATGAATAAATTCTGCAATGGGCTTATTTGATCCTCTATGTTAATGCCAGAGATGGGTTATATGTAGAGAGATAGAATAGGTTGTTTATTGTTGCTATCTGTATGTTTCCACATTAAAACTCATTTATTACCGACAATGGGCATTTTTTGAGAAATGAATTGTGTGTAAAAAAACTCCTTGTTAAGTATGCTCGGGCGAGTAGTACTCTGATAGGTGACCTAGTGGGAAGTCCATTCTCAAGGTGTGACAAATGTTATCAGAGGTCCACGATTCAGAAGTTTATGGGCCTAAAAGTGGGTTGGCTATTGTAACGCTCCAAGCAAGGACTTCCAAGAGTTCACCGACCTCGTACTATCGCTCAAGCACACTTAACCACAAAGTGTTCTTTTTATTAATTATTATTATTATTTCTCACTCGATAAATGATAGCTATAGTCAATTCCAGAGTTTACTAGAAAAATTATATAGCAGATGTCATTCACCTTTAGTTGTGAGTTGCCCCTTATGTTACAGAAAGTAAAAGATAGGGCTGGGTGACAAAACCATCACCCAGGCACCCAACGATAGGCGCACATCGGCAAAAATCTTTTTTTTTTTTTTTAATAAAAATAGAAAACAATGTTGATAGGACCTACCTTGCCTCACCACTTCCCCTGGGGACCAAAGCCGAGGCAAGGCAGGGCCTGATCCTTCTTCTTCTTCTTCTTTTTCACTCAAGGGTAGGCGCCTAATACCGGTTTTTACCCCCACCCAGACGCTTCTTGTTTCTTTCAAATGCTAAGCTTTCATCATGTAAAATCCTAGCATATCAGTATGGACTTTGAAGATATGCTCATAATCATGCCAAAATCTATTTAATTTGGTGGTGCATGACCAAATCTTCGAAGTGAAATTATGTAGAGTATATTTCTAATAAGGTTAAATATGGTGGCTTACTATTTTGCTGTTCCCAGTGGCTCATCTCCACATGCTATTATTTGCAGCCCTGATGCCTTCCTGCATTACAATTCTGGTGATATGAGCAATATAGGACCCACTGATTACTAAACTTTGTAAACTTTAAATATGGAGGATGCTCAGTCTCTTAGAAAATCTTTGTATCTTTATAGTTAACTGTTGCATAGGTTATGTGCAGCCCGTAGCTTCCTAGAGATTTGTTGTTGAATAAGGTTCCTTTCCATTACCGACTCCAGCTATATTCAATCTGGATCAGATCAATTCGCTTGCTGTGGATACTGTAGTATCTGAAAACGGTTGGTTATTATATAAAAGATAAGAAAGTTCGAGATGCTTGACCATTTTAATCTGCAAGTTCATTAAACATGAACCTTCTTTTTGTGGCAGCATTGACATTCAGTGATCTCGGCATTGTTCCCCACAAACTGAAAGGCTACGCACTGAGTACTTGATTTTCTTACCGCAAGGGCGGAACCCGCGTTCTGCTCTACAGTTAGTGAGAGAGTAACAGGTTCCGAGTTTTAGCGTATTGCTACAGAGCTGCCAGTCCCAGTTGTGTTTGTAAGCTAGTTCACAGTTTTGGTTGGGTTTGAGGCCAAAAAGAGGCTGCTCTGGGCAATGCCTTAATTTCTTATTAGGCGAAGAGCCTGCTGAGATAAAATTACAAGATGCCCATTTTGTATTCTTCTTTTTTTCGGTGGTTTTGCTCATTTGCTGTAACCTGCATCGCGAAGGCCTTGTAGATATTTTGATTTATTCTTGTATCGATCATTTCAGAAGCATGTAGTTGCAGATCTCTGACCATTTTCCTTGCCGCGGAGTTCAATAATGTTGACTGTTGTAACATAATTTCTGTTCTTCTTTTTTTTAATTTTAGATTTCGCGATGGATCAGGAAATTTTCAATCTTACAT
>JAVJIF010001700.1:0-95901 GCA_038442645.1 Agave tequilana
GAATCCCTTGCCTCCCTCAAGAATTCTCTCTTGTAATAGTTGTATTAATTGTTAAATCAAGAAGATCTCTCTCTTGCCCCAAGGACATAGGCACGTTTGGCCGAACCTCGTTAAATTTGTGCGTTGATTGCTTTTCTCTATTGGTGGTTGTTCCTGCTGCGTTGATTGTTTCTCTGGCTGAATCGAGTCTCCGCCAGGAGGGCGGATTCCTCAGATCAAGTGGTGGTTATTGTGTTTCTTCTTCCACGAACCGCTGCGCACTACGAGTGGGTGTCTGGGGGCACAACATGATGTTAATACGCCAATCTCTGATTTCACGTTTCTAGCATTGGACTTTTCTGATATATATTCTTTCCTATATTAGTATGGCCAAATACACATCTTATTGAATACCATTTACAATTTGCAAAACTGTTACTGATTGGGAAAAGAGATGTGTGAAGTATTTGTACAGATATTATGTAAAAGAGAGAATTTTTAGAATCAACCTTTGTGCTTGATCACTCCACAAATGTATTTGATATGATTATATATCCTTTCCAATCTCCGTTATAGCAAGGGCTATACCGAGTCGATTCTCAGGAGAGCTAGCGATGGAAGCGTTACGGTTCGTAGTGAAGCAAGAAAACGAAGATTCTTCTTTGTTATTTACACAAATGCAAGAAACATGGAAAAGAAAATAGAAGAATTGGTTGATTTGTGCATGATGGAAAATGAGGAGAAATCAAAATCAAGATTGGATTTGTTATTAACACTAAAAGAAAAGAAAACTTTAGAAGACTTTGAAGTGAAGAAAACCATGGCTAGCTAACCTTACTTCCTTGCTAAAAACTTACTAAACTCCGTGATGGTGAATGCGTGCCTCATGTTGATTCATCGGCATAGATTTGTCTTGCGTGTTGGTCTAATTACTTTCCCACTTGGATGACGGGTGATCATTCTTGGACTTGTCTTGTAGCCTCATAGATGTCATTGGCCTACAAATTAGACTTTCAATAATGGAATCAAAAGAGCTACACTCAAGGGATGCTAAGGAAGAAGATACAACATTCATTAATGGAAGTAAAGAAGTTGTACAACAAATAGCATATTGGTGATCCATCTCCATGTTCCATCAAGGCACTTGTTCTAGACAAGGCTCTAAATGAGGCACACATGAATCATATGGAGAATTACAACAAGATACTTGCCAAGCATGAAAGTAACCCATCGGAGAAGAGAGATCATACACTTTGCAAGATTAAAGATAGCATCACCCATGAGTTAGTTTAGCAAGGTAAGTTGTTAGCTAGCCATGAGAGAAAGAATTTATCTACTAGCCATTAGAAAGCAAAACAAGCATGAATAAAATTGCAAGTAAAGTAAAACTAGAAGTAAAGAAAGTAAGAGTTACTAGAAAATACTCAAGTAGAGAAGAAGAGAATGGTCAATCCTTACTTCACAAGTTGTCACTCCTTGATGTACACAAGCTTTCTCTCTCTCTTACACTCTCTTTTGCAGAATTTCTAGGAAGAAGAGGAGATCTAAAGAACTAAATCCTAGAGAAAAAAATACAAAATTACAAAGCTTTATCCTATCATCTCTCCCTTCTGTTCTCTCTTTGCTCGCAGGTCCAGGTGCAGTATTTATAGCCTCAGAGAGAAGGATCTAGAGCCAGGTTGTTGGCGCAAAATCTGGGATCCAACAGACCTGTAACTGCCGCAAATTGGCGGGAAAATCCCAGATATTGCGGCAGTTCCAAGTCTGTTGGGTAACAGATTCTTGTTACAACTTTGTTACGAGGTGTTATCCACGTGGCCTTCTAGAATCTAGAGTTGTTGCGTAGAATTCTCTAAATCCTGGGCTCAAATTGGGCTTTGAATTAATCTCTTTTGGGCTTATGATTAATCTCTTTAATTATTGCTAATTAAAGAGATTTTTGGGCTTTCTCTCTCATTTCAGTTGTGGACCTGCAAAAATAGAGAGAGATGAGTAAAAATCATATTTTTATTTGTAATATGCATGGGAGTAATGTGGTAAATATGCAGAATTGTGTAACAATCACACCCCCACACTTATTCTTTTGCTCGTCCCGAGCAAAACAAAGAAAAGAAAAGAAAACTATACTACCAATTTTATTACACCACTTTCGCGGTGACGCGATTGCACTTAGCGTGTTCAACAAGCCGTTAAACCTCTAGGTTACCCTAGAGGAGGAGTGTTGTCTCCTGAGGTTTTCAGCGGATTACACCCACAAATTCATAAAGAAAGAAAACAATGTTAATGTTTTGAAAATGCATTTTGAGAGAGACATGTTTTCGAACTATTTTTGCAAAAATATAAGTGATCTTAGGTCATAAGTCCACCTATAATCATTCTTTCTTAAACTTAGTCTCTATACAAGATCTTGTCTTCAATAAGGTAAGAATTCAAAATTGGATTGAATATTTTATCCTTCATAAAACCTAGATAGTATGCACACCATGACAGTGAAGATTTCTGGGATTTTAACTCCAACCATCAAGCCATTTATTTATATATATATTTTTTTTCTGCTTTTTCTTCCCTTAGTTTAGGCTTTCTAGTTTACCCTTGTAACGAGCCTATAACGATGACTCCCAAACCAGTCGGTCTTAGGGCACCAGATGAGAAAACATCCCTCGGGTTTAAGGTCTCGAGTAAAAAGGCCACAAAACTAAAGGGGATTATTTTTTTCCTTTACCACCGTTAGGCGTGAATAATCATGCTTCTTGAGGCACATTTATCCAGCTTAATAGGTGATGTTTTATTTATATAATCTTTTTCTTTTTCTTTTTCTTTTTTTTTATGGCCTTTTTGGTCTTTGTTTCCATCCCAAAAATTGTGTAAGTGTGAAGTGCATACTTATCTAAGGCAAAAATTCAAGATAAAAATATCTCCTCAATTTTTCTTACTTAGCTATAATTTCAAACAAGATCTATTATTTCAACTAGGTTTAAGATGTCATAATTAAGGCTTTCTTAATTTCTAAGATACATCTTAATTTTCTTAAAATAGATCAAACTTTGTCTCTTATTTCAAAAAGTTTTTTTATTTTTTATTTTATTTTTTTTATTTCTAAAAGAAGTGTAAAAGAAAAAAATCTAAAAACTCTAAGTTAGTAAACCATCCCCCACACTTATTTCATGCATTGTCCTCATGCATCATGATATATGTATGCATGAAACAAAATAGAGAGGGAAGGAAAAATTACCTTAAGGTGGTGGTTCCGGTGGCGGTCTGATTGTCCACGAACATGGCCCAATCACTTTGCTTTGGTTTTGAGGAACCCACCGGAAATATCATGAATAACCCACTAAAAAGATAAATCCATGAGGATCTTTATTAAGTATTTGACCCCATCTAATTTCCATAATTAATTTCGGAGTCAAATTTGTCACCACCTCGTTCCAGAATGGTGTATGAAATGATAGAACGGTTGACTTGGACTCAGGAAGGACAGGACTAATATCGACTCAGGAAGGTGACTTAAGTCGAGTAAAGGTTCAGGAGTCGAAATGAGTTCAGGAATTGGGTCCAAGTCAAAAAGTTGAATTTCCAGTCCACATGTATTGTCCAACAATGGAATGTGACCTAATATGGGTGTTATCTCTTTACTTCCAATATTAAGGAATTCTAACTCATCGCCATACATTCTCAAAACTAAGGTCAACGTTTTCCGTCAGAATTGTACAATCAGTTTCAGAAGTAAGAGAGATAGTGAGAATCTAGGTCACATTTCTCATGTAGTTCAATACCAGAGAATGGAGAACTTGCCATTTGTCAATAGTATCTTCAGAAGTGTAGAATTGGTCAAGTTCAATATGATCCTCAAAGATGGGTGATTCAACTTCATTATGAATGGGACAGGATCCAATGTCGACTCCGGAAAAGATTGAAGTCAGGTAAAGTTACCGGAGTCATTATTGAATCAGGAAAAAGAATTGAATCACTAAGTTGGGGTTCAATATCACATCCTCTTGTAGTTCAATTCCACAAAAATGTGAACTTGCCAATTTATCAATGGGACATTCAAAAGTATGGAATTGGTCAAGTTCAATATGATTATAAATGATTGGTGATTCAATTTCAAAATGGACTGGCATTGATCCAATACTTACTCGGGAAATGAAGTGAAATCATGTGAAGACACCGGAGTCATAATTGAATCAGGAAAGAAAATTGAATCATCAAGTGGAAGTTCAGGATCATATTCATGTTTAAGTTCAATTTCAGGAAATGGAAAACTTGCCAAAATGTCAATGGGATTTGAAGTTTGGACAAGTTCAGGTGGTTGTGCTGAAATTGAATCATGATTTCCAAAATGACAGGAGTCTTGAGTCATATCAATAGAGTGTGTCATAGCTGAATTAGTCAAAGGTTGATAAGATAGAGTCTCCTCATTCCTATAGATGTTAACCAATTGACTCAATTGTTTATCCACCTTATTGAAAGACTCGGCACGTGTTTTTTTATATTGTAATAAAGACTCTTGCAAGATGTTTATACTCTTTTCTAAACCTGATATTTCTACAAATGGCTGCTCTAGAATGGGAGTATAAGAATCTTAACTTTGGAAAGTTTGTGAATAATGTGAGTCACACATGTGTGGAAATTGAAGCTTGGACTCACACAAGAGTTCTTTACTCGTTTCCAAGGTAATGGTTGTTCATTATGAAAAGGTGGAACTGAGAAAGACTCTTGAAAATACTGTGGAATTGGAGAGCCAATGTTTGCAGTTTTTTGCTCGGCCCTTTGTAAATTGACTTCTAAACTCCTTAGTAACTCAGATTTTTCTTCAATTGGTGGTTCAGAAAAGGAGTATATGAAGCGAATCGGGAAATGAATACTGTGGACAAGGTGAATATGGTGGACAAGGAGTTTGAAAATTTGACTCGGGGTACGTGAATCCCCAATGACTCTGTGAGAGTTGAAATCATTATGGAAATTATGGTTATTAGATGGGGGGGTATGGGTCATATTGATTCGGATAAGGCCACCCGGCGTATGTGGTTAGTGCATATTGTAAAACACCGGTTGGAATTATTCGAATTGAAGTCGGTGTGAAATATGGATTATTATTAGGATGGAAAGAATTATTATTATTGAATGCCATTTCACACAAAAAAAAATCACAATCAAAAAAACAAATAAACAAACAAAAAAGAAAAAATTCTAACCTAAGTTAGGGTAGACCTATGACCTAGACGACTCCTAACTGATTAGACCGTCCACGGGAGGTTTAGTGTAGACTTTGACCACAAGCTAATCAGCCAGGAAAGGTCAAGGTTGTTGGGAGGTTTTTCGTCAGAGACGTTCCTTAATTAAGTAACCACCAACCTTCGGCTTTCGGCCCTCAATTCCTTTCCTAGACACTGATTTTACAAGAGTCAATTTCCACACTTTTCCCCCTTAGGATAATCTCCTAAATGAGTCCGAGATGTCCCTAGGGCCAACGTCTACTTTTTTATTAAATTAGGCTTGGGTTAGTGAGTGCTGGGATGGTGGTTTTTGGGCTAAGGAAAGGGTGATAAAATCCCCACCTTATCTTTTTATGGGTAATGCCCTTAAATTCGATTTGTGCAAGTGTACAAGATATATAACTAGGATACACTCAAGCAAAGCTGACAATCAAGCAAGAGATGATTCCTAGTCTACATGCAATGCAAACGTACCTTTCTCCAGCACTCTTCAACAGTAAAAGTAAATGAATTGAAAGACACGTGCCTAGAAATGCAAATGTCTAATCAATTTTTAACATTTTCAACCAATTTTTTTACTGTTGATTTTATTAGCAGGAGTATAGTGAAGAATACAAGAAAAGAATTATTGCAGCAGCTGTAGTTTGCAAAGCTGGAGACCCTGCAGAAATTATGTCAGTAGTGCACTCCTCCTTGCCGCATTCTGTGGCAAAAACCCAGAATTTGCGGCAATTCAGAGGGATCCTGGTCTCTGCTTTCTAGAGCAGAGGCCCGGTCCCTTATATGTTTCTGCAATGCAATTTTTCCTGTTTCTTCAACCTGTAACCTGCAACAGAGAAGAAGATTCATTTAGTTCTTCACTTGAAATCAAAACCGCTGCTCTCCCCAGCAACGGCGCCAAAATTTTGATTAGAGAAAAGAGATGTGTGAAGTATTTGCACAGATATTATGTAAAAGAGAAAGGTTTAGAATCAACCTTTGTGCTTGATCACTCCACAAATGTATTTGATATGGTTAATATATCCTTTCCAATCTCTGTTATAGCAAGGGCTATACCGAGTCGATTCTCAGGGAGAGCTAGCGATGGAAGCGTTACGGTTCGTAGTGAAGCAAGAAACGAAGATTCTTCTTTGTTATTTACACAAATGCAAGAACATGAAAAAGAAAATAGAAGAATTGGTTGATTTGTGCATGATGAAAAATGAGGAGAAATCAAAATCAAGATTGGATTTGTTATTAACACTAAAAGAAAGAAAACTTTAGAAGACTTTGAAGGTGAAGAAAACCATGGCTAGCTAACCTTACTTCCTTGCTAAAAACTTACTAAACTCCGTGATGGTGAATGCGTGCCTCATGTTGATTCATCAGCATAGATTTGTCTTGCGTGTTGGTCTAATTACTTTCCCACTTGGATGACGGGTGATCATTCTTGGACTTGTCTTGTAGCCTCATAGATGTCATTGGCCTACAAATTAGACTTTCAATAATGGAATCAAAGAGCTACACTCAAGGGATGCTAAGGAGAAGATATACACATTCATTAATGGAAGTAAAGAAGTTGTACAACAATAGCATATTGGTGATCCATCTCCATGTTCCATCAAGGCACTTGTTCTAGACAAGGCTCTAATGAGGCACCATGAATCATATGGAGAATTACAACAGATACTTGCCAAGCATGAAGTAACCCATCGAGAAGAGAAGATCATACACTTTGCAAGATTAAAGATAGCAATCACCCATGAGTTAGTAGTTAGCAAGGTAAGTTGTTAGCTAGCCATGAGAAGAAAAGAATTAGCTACTAGCCATTAGAAAAGCAAAACAAGCATGAATAAAATTGCAAGTAAAGTAAAACTAGAAGTAAAGAAGCAAGAGTTACTAGAAATGCTCAAGTAGAGAGAAGAGAATGGATCAATCCTTGCTTCACAAGTTGTCACTCCCTTGATGTACACAAGCTTTCTCTCTCTTATACTCTCTTTTGCAGAATTTTCTAGGGAAGAAGAAGGAGATCTAAAGAACTAAATCCTAGAGAAAAAATACAAAATTACAAAGCTTTATCCTATCATCTCTCCTCTTCTGTTCTCTCTTTGCTCGCAGGTCTAGGTGCAGTATTTTAGGCCTCAGAGAGAAGGATCTAGAGCCAGGTTGTTGGCGCAAAATCTGGGATCCAACAGACCTGTAACTGCCGCAAATTGGCGGAAAATCCCAGATATTGCGGCAGTTCCAAGTCTGTTGGGTAACAGATTCTTGTACAACTTTGTTACGAGGTTGTTATCCACGTGTCCTTCTAGAATCTAGAGTTGTTACGTAGAATTCTCTAGATCCTGGCTCAAATTTGGGCTTTGAATTAATCTCTTTTGGGCTTATGAATTAATCTCTTTAATTATTGCTAATTAAAGAGATTTTTGGGCTTTCTCTCATTTCAGTTATGGACCTGCAAAAATAGAGAAAGATGAGTAAAAATCATATTTTTATTTGTAATATGCATGGGACTAATGTGGTAAATATGCAGAATTGTGTAACAATCAGTTACCAACTTACGTATGTGCACATAATTTTATATTTTTATGAAAATGGATTTATTTCTTTTAAAAAAATGTTTTGCTCATGCCTAAGACACGTGTGGGGAGAGAGTGTAAAATCTTAATGGTTGTTTTTTTAAAACTCCTTGGTGTTAGTACATAGTTTGCATGAAGTGCTAAGATGCAGCAGATACGTGAATACGCCAACAGGAGCAATAGTTTGCTTTGTCTGTCGACAGACCATCTCGGCTGCCGACAGAACCCTGTCGACAAGCCCCACATGGTTGTTGACGGGCTTTTCTTGAGAGTCGGGTTGTGCAAACTGACTCAATCTTTAGAAATGTCAATAGGCATGTCGACTGCGTTAGGCCTCCGGACAATTTCCAAATTGAATTCAGAGTTTGTTCCTGATTCGAATTTGAGTGTTTGATTTTCTTATTTTTCATAAAATTTGTGGTTATATAAAGGGGTATTGCCCCTTATTGATTGTACTTTGTACTTGATTATTTAATAAGATCTCTTTTCCCTTCTGCCCCGAGGACATAGGCAATTGCCGAACCTCGTTAATTTATATTCTCGCTTTCTTCCCTTTGATTGCTTTCTTCGTACAATTGGTGACTATTCTCTAGTGTTGATGTCCTCTGTCGTCGTAAGTATTCCCAACAGTGGTATCAGAGCTTTCCGAGTTCGATAGGGAGTTTTTCGGGTGGAGCAAATTAACTTAGAGACTATCTATATTTTCGTTCGGAAGGTAAATATAATCTTTTCTATTTGAATTTGTTTTTACTAAGCATTTTTTTCGCATTACTTTGAGGAATTTATTAAGGAGATGGCTAGAGATAGTCAATCCACGGTGAAATTTGTGAACTCACATCCGATGAAAATTAATGTAGTAAAGTTTGATGGTAAGAACAACTTTGGGATGTGGAGGTGTGAGGTGATGGATGTACTGACAGCATCAAACCTTGAAGACACTCTACGATTGAAAGAAAAACCGGAGGAGACTTCTGAAAAGGATTGGGATAAGATAAACAGGATGGCGTGTGATCTCATTAGGTCTTGTTTGACATAAGACATCAAGTATCATGTGTTGTACAAGACTTTCGCACGAAAGATGTGGGAGATCCTCAAAAAAGTATCTGATGATGAGCATCGACACTCGATTGAATTGAAGAGGAGGCTTTAACCGCTTCCAGTTGAAGAGAGGACACGCCATTGATGACACATGAATAAGCCATTGCTGAACGCATAAATAAGTACACGAAGTTTCTTACAGACTTAGTTAATGTGGATGTGTCAATCGAAGAAGAGAAAAGGTGTTGATTCTTCTGAATTCTCTTTTTGATGAAGAGTATGAAACATTCGTCCTAAACTTGATCAGTAGTAAACAAACACTTCACTATAGTATATATCGGCTGCTCTTGTAAATTACGAAGTGAGGAGGAAAGACAATAGTTTTCTTCCAATGGTACATCAGCAGAGGTATTGGCAATAAGAGGCAGGGCACTGGAATGTTGATTGTCCAAGGATTCAAGATAAGAATAAAGAGTAAAAAACTAATGAAAATCTGACAAGAGTGATCAATTGCCAATCAGGTAGTACTTCACAGGTAGGTAGATCGGATTCAGACTCAATGGTATTTTCTTTCTCAGTTACTACTCCTACTATTGGTTACTCTGGTGATTCTGAGTGGATGCTAGATACAGAAGCAACCTATCATGTGTGTCCCAATAATGATTGATTTTCTAACTTTGAGAAGTTAGATAGATATTCTGTTGTCATGAGTGATGATTATCTATATAACATGGAAGGAAAAGTACGATCTATATCAAGATGTTGATGATAGTGTGGGAATTGAACGAAGTGAGGCATGTACCTCAACTGATAATGAATCTTATCCATGTTGGTGCCTTGAAGCATTGGATATTGAAGTATCTATTAGAGATGGTGTTCTGAGATGACTAGAGGCTCGATGATTATTTTTATGGGCATCCGACGTATAATCTTTTGTATACACTGATTCCAATATACATATCCTTTTAAGTTTTTCGACGTTTTGATCGTACGCGTGTCATTGCATGCAAGTATTTTCTTCCATTTGACCTGAAATTTTTACACAAGACTCTACTGGCACTAGATTTACCCTAGAAATTTCTCAATTTTCTTTTAAAATAATTATTTAATTAAATATTTTCTCTCTCCATCTATTTTCTTTTTCTTTTCTCTAAATTCATTTCTTTTCCAATTTTCTTCATTTTTCTTTTTATATTATTTTTTCTTGGGACATTTACGCATAACCCCCCAACAGTTACATATTTGTATTTCCATTTCTTTTCTCCTTTTCTTTTCGTTTTCTTTTTTTTTTCTTTTTTCCTCCACCTTTCTAGATTTTTCCGTGGCTTCTTCAAGCCAACTCCTTTGGCTTCTCTTGCAAACCTCTCTCTCTCTCTCTCTCCTCTCTCTCTCTAAACACTTTCTCACTCATCCCTACACCTCCAAAATCGAACTAGCCCTCTCCCCTTCAATTTCTCTCTCTAAACACTAATTTTCTCACTCTAAAAATCCTACAAAATTCTTATAACACCATGGCTACTCCCTCACCATCCCAAGCTCCTCTTAGGCCTAACCACACCTCCTAATTTTTCCCAACTCAATCTCTCTCTAAACCCCCAAAATAGCACTTTCTCTCTCCACCAAGCCTTTTTCTCTCTAGATTTTCTCACCCTTCCCTCTCTCTAGATCAGGCTGCCAACTATAAAGGTTATCCTCTCTCCTCCACCTCCCTCCACTCATCACATCCCTAAAATCCATCCTTTCTTTCTTTACACCATTTTCTCTCTAAATTATTTTTTCTTTTATTTTCTCTCTCTAAAACCACTCCCCACACCACTCTCTTCCTTCCTACAGCTCATGGCGAGGCCATGGCCTCCAGACACACCCACACATGTTCTTTCCTATACGTGCATATGGTATTGGGTATTTTCCCATATAGGCGAGTACTCTTCTCCTGTTGCATACGCGCACATACACACGTGTACACATATATTTGTATACGTGCATGCATATTTTATGTTCTATGCATTTCTAAAATTTTTTTGTAATTTTTAGAATTTTTCTGGGCATTTTTAGGATTTTTTGGCATTTTACGATTTTTCTGGATATTTAGAATTTACCTGTGTATTTTTAGAATTTTTCTGTGTATTTAGAATTTTTCATGTATTTATATGTATTTTGGAGTATATAGGAATTTCATGTGTATTTTTTTATGGATTTCCTGTAATTTTCTGAAATTATATGTATTTTCTCTGCAATTATCTGTATTTTTGGCATTTGGACTAACAGTGGTGCAGGTTGCAGATAAAGACCCTCGGGATGAACTTTCCTTCTGGGGATCATAGTCTTGGGAGACCTCTCCCAGTTATCCAAGGGCAACAGGCCATCGCCACCGCCCACTACCATAGGGTTTCGAGGTAGCCATCTTGGGGGTTTTAATACCTCGGATGCTCTATCCGTACTGGAATATCATCCGAGAGACCGCTTTACAGGTCGCCCATTACATTTGGGTTTCGTGGTGACTGGGGGCAGAGGGTTCGCCACTTAGCTCAGGAGTACTATATTGTGATTGTAGCTGTGATTATTACATTATTTATTATTTGTTGTATGGTACTAACTCCTGCAGGTACTTACATAGCCTCCGGGTTTAATCTCTTTGAGGTTTAACGTCCTCGGATGTTCTAACTTCACCTGGTAGGCGTATTTATCGCTCAATGCTTTATCACTGACTCGCTTAGGTGGAACTCTGCTAGATTTCTGACTCATTGTTTAAGCCGAGTCACTGTAACTCTGCCAAGCGCTTTAGTGCTTAAACACTGTTCATTGTTTGTACCTCCAACACTGCTTGCACCACTTGATTGTACATTTAATCATAAAACTGCTTTATCATATGTTTATAGTTGTGAAGAGTTTGAAATATCTAATATGGTATATTCCTAAAATGCATTAGATGTTTGCAACATGTCTGACATCTGATATTCCTGATACTGTACTATAACTTATTACTAATACTGACACTGTTATTGATACCTGACTATTTATAATACATAAATCATGGTGACCACTTTAAGGAAAATTACTCCTAAAATACTGAATCCAGGACAAGAATATACTCCTGCTATTTCTGTTACTGATTTGATGTGTGAAACTAAGTGTCATGCGGAACAAAGTGCCACATCACACGTCTCTGTGGTGGGGACCACCTCTTGAATCCACGAGAGCCACCTTTAAAGTCTCACATCTCCCTGATATTGTACTCCTGTTGATCCCTGTAAATGATATATCATGAACATACATTGAGAACTGTACAATGAATTGGTTATAATAACTGACTGCACATACACTTGGGATGGGGGAAATTGATGACTTCAATGTGTACGGTTTCATAATGGTTCGATGTTGCAACTACTATTCCAGATCCACCTGAGGCCACAGGGGACCGGTTGGGGTGAACTGGCACCCCAGACCTGATCCATTCTTGTTACTTTTATGGCTTAGTGGCTGCTCCTGAGAGCGAAACCCCGATGTCCTGAGGCCGTTGTCCCGGTTATGTAGGGGCCCATTATGAACCTGATATAGTTGATCTCCATCAGTTTCCAATAAACTTAACTCGTCTTATTCATATGTAGATGTGTGTGTACCGAAAACACATACCTAGATATATGGATCAGATGAATAATAAGAATGTAACAACCCAACAGTAATGATATTAGGAACGTGCGATATTTGGTCTCTCCTTTATTCGGATTCTGTTACACCCATAGCAGATCCGAGTAAGTTCTATCAGGGTTTGTACACTGGTATTACTCTGGTAAGAACTTTCAGAGATGGGTGAGACTAATAGGGAGATGATTAAAATGCCATGTGATACTGATAATCACTATTGCATAACATAATATGCTACACATTACCATGTAACTGACATAAATTAATTATCTGATAATAATAATGTCAGAAGCGGATGTTATTAGATCACTCCCTCGTCCGGATAATGGTGTTCGCGAACCAGAATTCAGATGTATTCTGCTTGAAGTGCAGACTCCAGTGCGAACGACTAGTGGTATGGACACTGGAGGGGAATGGTTATAATAACAATGGATACTGATTATTATTATTGTTAGATAATTTAGTTATTCCAACTACCAACTGTACAAGAATTCCAAATATAACTAATACTCCTTATACTGAAATACTACTGACAGACTACTGGAATCATTGATCACAAGATTACTGACATACTTACTAATCAGCAACTCTGATTATATATTCTTAGTTAATGATGAAGTGAGGTATATGGTATATAGATAAGGGTTTCCTTTTTTGAATTATCCCCTCGACGTATTAATCTCATGGATCCATAGATTGAGTTTATACAATTAGTTTTGCCTACATTTACATTATTCATATACAATTAATGAATTACATATGTTTTTATTAATATGATTTAAACATGATTTCATGCATAATAAACATGTTTTCACGTAATTTCATTTATTTTCTATACATTTGTATTTACATTTGTGCACGCCACTTGACATTCTTATGTACTAGTTGGGTTGCATTCTATGCATGTCCAGATTCTGGAGCTGAATGTCTAGATTCTAGATCTAGGATGATAGTGAAGTTCTTATTGCTGATCGGAATGCGTAGCAGAAGCATAGAAAGTCCCATGATTAAACCTGGCATAGGCTTGAAGACCTAGTAGCAGATCCTCCGACTCATTTCCTTGGTCAAGCTCTTGAAATTCCTTCCCCGCTCGTGAGCATATAACAGTATCATATCATGTAAATTTCCTGTAATTCATATTTTTGTACGATCCATAGATGTAATATTCTTATAATATTGGATCACATGTTGTGATAACACTGTACTTGGAATGTAATGTTGGAATGTATATTACCACTATGCTTCTATACTCTGATTCCTGACTATACTGATTTACTTAGCGTACGTATGTAAGGGTATTTCTACCCTGCGTATGTACGTTGCAGTAGCATCTTGTACCCGGTGGGGGGCGTTATAGGTTGGTATCAGAGCCAGGTTGAGCTTTCCCACCTTCAATATAGCCAGTTGGCAGATTAATGTGATATTAGTTTACAGCTGGAGCAAGAATCAGAATTATACATTTCAATTTCAAGTACAAGTTATCTGTCCTTCCTGATAATCTTCTTTTAACTCCTGAAATCTTTTCATCCACCCATCTCTCAGGTTCCACTATCCCGACTATTTCTATTCCAAGTTGGTAAATTTTTCTGATCATTCCTATTATATCTTGCAATTCCGGTGACCTCTCTGATTAATTATCATTGTATCTTATTCTGATCGTTACTTTGATCCTTTCTGTGTACATCTCTCTCCTTAACAAAATTGCGAAGACGCAATTTTTGCGAGGTGGGAAGAATATAATACCCCTGATTCCAGTATACATATCCTTTTACAATTTTCGACATTTTGATCGTACATGTGTCATTTCATGCATGTAATTTCTTTCGTTTGACTTGAAATTTTTACACAAGACTTTTCACTGGCACTAGATTTTACCCTAGAAATTTCTCAAATTTTCTTTTTAAATAATTATTTAATTAAATATTTTCTCTCTCCTTCTATTTTTCATTTCTTTCTTCTCTAAATTCATTTCTTTTCCAATTTTCTTCATTTTCTTTTTATATTATTTTTCTAAGATATTTACACAAAACCCCCCAACAATTACATATTTGCAATTCCATTTCTTTCTCTTTCTCTTTTCCTTTTCCTTTTCTTTTTCTTTTTTTCCTCCACATTTCTAGATTTTTCTATGGCTTCTTCAGGAAGACACTCCTTTGTCTTCTCTTGCAAGACTCCCTTTCTCTCTTAAACACTTTCTTTCTCATCCCTACACCTCCAAAACCGAACTAGCCCTCTTCCCCTTCAATTTCTCTCACTTCTCTCTCTAAACACCCATTTTCTCACTCTAAAAATCCTACAAAATTTTCATAACACCATGGCTACTCCCTCACCATATCAAGCTCCTCCTTAGGCCTAACTACACCTCCCATAATTTCTCCAACTCAATCTCTCTCTAAAAACCCCAAAATATCACTTTCTCTTTCCACCAAGCCTTTCTCTCTCTAGATTTTCTCACCCTCTCCTCTCTCCAGACCAGGCTGCCAGCTATAGGGAGGTTATCCTCCATCTCCTACAACTCCTTCCACTTATCACATTCCCAAAATCCCATCCTTTCTCTCTCTACACCATTTTCTCTCTCTAAATTATATTTTCTTTCATTTCTCTCTCTAAAACCACTTCCCACACCACCCTCGTCCTTCCTACAACCCACGGCCAGGCCAAGGTCTCCACACACACCCACACACATGTTTCTTCCTTACACGTGCACACGTGCACGTGGTATCGGGTATTTTCCCGATATATGCGAGTACTTTTCTCCCGTTGCATACGCGCACATACGCACATGTACACATAAATTTGTACACGAGCATGCGTATTTTATGTTCTGTGCATTTCTAAAATTTTCCTGTAATTTAAAAAAAATTCTTGGCATTTTTAGGTTTTCTGGCATTTTAGGAAATTTTTGTATATTTTTACGATTTTTTGGGTATTTAGAATTTATCTGTGTATTTTTAGAATTTTGTGTATTTATATGTATTTTCTGAATATTTAGAAATTTCCTGTGCATTTTTATAGATTTCCTGTAATTTTCTGCAATTATATGCATTTTTGGCATTTGGGACCAACATTGGTGCAGGTTGCAGATAAAATCCTCTGGACAAACTTCCCTTATGGGGATCGTAGTCTTGGGAGACCCCTCCTGGTTATTCAAGGGCAACAAGCCATCGCCACCGCCTACTACTATTAGGGTTTCGAGGTAGCCAGATAGGGGGGTTCTATGCTCGGATGCTCTATATGTTCTAAAATATCATCCGAGAGATCGCTATGCAGGTCACCCATTACCATTAGGTTTCATGGTGATTGGGACAGAGGGCTCGCCAGTAAGCTCAGGAGTACTGTATTGTGATTGTAGCTATGATTATTACATTATTTATTGCCTGATGTGTGGTACTAACCCTTCTGCCGTACTTATACAGCCTCGGGCTTAACCGCTTCGCGGTTCCATACTAAAGCATCCGGGCTTAACCTCTTTGAGGTTTAATGTCCTTGGACGTACTAACTTCGCCTGGTAGGCGTATTTATCGTTCAGCGCTTTATCACTAGACTCGCTTAGGAGGAACTTTGACGGATTTCTGACTCACAGTTTAAGACGAGTCATTCCTGTAACTTCGTCGAGCGTTTTAGTGACTAAACACTGTTCGTTGTTTGTGCCTCTAACACTGCTTGCACCACTTGTTGTATGCTTAACCGTAACACTGTTTTATCATAGTTTATGGTTGTGAAGAGTATGAAATATCTGATATGGTATATTCCTAAAATGCATTAGATATTTGCAACCTGTCTGACATCTGATATTCCTGATACTGTACTATAACTTATTACTGATACTGTTATTGATACCTGACTGTTTATAAAACATAAATCATGGTGACCGCTTTACGGGAAATTACTCCTAAAATACTGAATCTTGGACAAGAATATATTCCTGATATTTCTGCTACTGATATGATGTGTGGAACTAAGTTATACGCAGAACAAAGTGCCACATCACACGTCTCTTTGCTGGGGGCCACCTCTTGAATCCACGGGGCCACCCCTAGAATCCTACATCTCCCTGATATTGTACTCATGTTGATCCCCGTAAATGGTATATCATGAACATACACTAAAAACTGTACAATGAATTGGGTATAATAATTGAATCCACATACACTTCGGATGGGGGGAATTGATGACTTTAATATGTGCGGCTTCATAATGGTTCGAAGTTGCAACGGATCCACCTGAGGCCACAGGGGACTGGTCGGGGTGAACTGACACCAATGACCTGATCCATTCCTGTTACTATTACGGCTTAGCCACCAGTTCTGGGAGTCAAACTCAGATGTGCTGAGGTCGTTGACCTGGGTATGCACGTGGCCATTTTGAACCTGATACAGTTGATCTCCATTAGCTTTCAATAAATTTAACTCGTCTTATTCATATGTGGATGTATGTGTACCAGAAACACATACCTAGACATATGGATTGAATGAATAATAAGAATGTAACAACCCGACAATAATGATATTAGGAACGTATAAAATTTGGTCTCTCATTTATTCGGATTCTGTTTCACCCATAGTAGATCCGAGTAAGTTCTTCAGGGTTTGGACACTGCTATTACCCTGGTATGTACTACAAGTGATAGGTGACACTGATAAGGAGATGATTAAATGCCATGTGATACTGATAATCATTATTGCATAACATAATATACTACACATTACCATGTACCTGACATAACTTAATTATCTGATAATAATAATATCATAAGCGGATGTTATTAGATCATTCCCTCGTCCGGACAATGGTATCCACATATCAGAATTTGGATGTGTCTGCTGGAAGTGCTGACTCCAGTATGAACTGCCAGTGGTATGATACACTGGAGGGGAATGATTATAATAACAATCGATACTGATTATTATTATTATTGTTATATAATTAAGCTATTCCAACTACCAACTTTACAAGAATTTCAAACATAACTAATACTCCTTATACTGAAATACTACTGACAGACTACTAGAATCATTGATCACAGGACAACTGACATACTTACTGATCAGCAACTCTGATTGTATATTTTTAATTAATGGTGAAGTGAGATATTTGGTATATAGATGAGAGTTTTCTTGTTTGGATTATGTCTTTGACGTACTAATCTCATGGATCCAGAGATTGAGTTTATATAATTGGTTTTGCCTACATTTACATTATACATATACAGTTAATGAATTACATATGCTTTCATTGATATGATTTAAATATGATTTCATGCATACATAAACATGTTTTCGCGTAATTTCATTTATTTTTTATACATGTGTACTTGCTTTTGTGCATGCCACTTGGCATTCTTATGTACTCATTGGGTTTCATTCTGATAACCCTGAACTTACATGTCCAGATTCTGGAGCTAGGATGATAGTGAAGTCCCTGTTGCTGATCGAAATGCGTAGCAGAAGCGTAGTAAGTCCCAAGATCGGAACCTGGCATAAGCTTGGAGATCTAGTAATAGAAACTCTTGATTCATTTCCTTGGTCTAGCTCTCGAGATTCCTTTCCCGCTCGTAAGCATCTACCAGTATCATATCATGTAAATCTTTTGGAATTCATATATTTGTACGATTCAGAGATGTAATATTTATGTAATATTAGATCACATGCTGTGATAACACTGTACTTAGAGTGTAATGTTGGAATGTATATTACCACTGTGCTTTCGTACTTTGGTTCCTGACTGTACTGATTTGCTTAGCGTACGTATGTGAGGATATTTCTGCCCTGAGTATGTACGTTGTAGTAGCGTCTTCGCACTCGGTGGGGCGGGGTGTTACATCTTTACTACTTGAAGGGTACTATAGTTATACGACAAGTGGCGATTTCTATAAATTCAGATAATGATTGCACGCGACTTTGGCACATGAAGATCAGAAATACGACGAAAAGGCTTTGCAAGCTCTTGCAAAGCGAAGTTTATTGAAATGCGTCAATCGTGCAAATTGGATTTTTATCAATATTGCGTTTTCAGAAAGAAAACTAAGGTGAAATTCGGCACCGCGACTCATTGCACTAATGGAATTCTGGCTTGTGTTTACACAGATATCTGGGGACCTACCAAGACGACATCTATTAGAGGTAACCACTATTTTGTGTCTTTTATAGATGATTACTCTAGGCGATTTTGAGTATATATCATAAAGCACAAAGGAAAAGTTCTAGAGTTGTTTGTAAAATGGAAGAGGAACATGGAGAAAAGCACGAGACAGAAGAACAAGGTACTCCGTTCAGACAACGTAGTAGAGTATACAAGCGATCTTTTTCTATAGCTATGCCATGATGAGGGCATAGAAAGGCACTTCACAGTAAGAGAAACACCACAACAAAACGAGGTGCTGAAAGGATGAATAAGACCTTACTAGAGAAGGTCCGGTGCATGTTATCCAATACCAGTATATCAAAATATTTTTGGGCTTAGGCATTGGCTATGCTTACTGTCTCGTTAACAGGTAGTTGTCGTCTGCGTTAATAGGTAAAACTCCTTAAAAGTTTAGTCAGAAAAAGTTACTCATGATTATGATTTGCTAAGCTAATTCGGATGTTTGGCCTACTATCATATCAAGGAAGATAAATTGGAAGAAATGTGTGTTCGTAGAGTTCAAGAAAGGTGTTAAATGTGATAAAATTTGGGATCTGAAGGACAGGAAGTTTATCTTGAGCAGAGATGTCACGTTTGATGAGATTTCAATGATAAAGCCTTCAAACTCTCAGCTGGTGGAAAGTGAAATGACTGAAGGATATAGCAATAGGTGGAGAGTGATTCTTCTTCACCGTCTCTAAAAAGATCAGTATCATTGGAGATCATATCCGCGTGCATATAGGGTGGTGATCATGTAGCCGATAAGGATGCTGATGATGAGGATCAATGACAGGCTATGGGTGATGTCCAAGGATCCATTGCAGTTGAAAAAACACGAAAAATTTACATAAGCCCAGTTGGCTCGCTACTAACATGATCGTCACATATGCTCTCCAAGTTGTTGACGAGGCAATCCCGTCTATATATAGAAAAGCTGAAATCAGTTCAGAGTCCAACATGTGGAAGGATGCCATGATGGAAGAGATGAGTTCTCTATACAAGAGCGATAATTAGGAACTGTCAGCGTTGCCCAAGGGAAAGAAGGCGATCAGTTGTAAGTGAGTATTTGTAAAGAAATAGGGATATCTCGATGGTGATACTGTACGCTACAAAACTAGATTGGTAGCTAAACGCTGCACATAGCGAGAAGGCATTGACTACAATGAGGTATTCTCACCCATTGTGAACTCGTGTATTCGGATTTTACTAGCACTGGTTGCACAGTATGAGTTGGAACTTGATCAGCTCGACGTTAAAACTGCCTTTCTCTATAGCGATTTTGAAAAGGAGATCTACATGTCTCAGCCGATGGGGTTCAGAACTACTAGAAAAGAGAACATGGTATGAAATCTAAAGAAATCATTTTATGGATTATAGCAATCACCAAGGCAGTGGTACAAGGGTTTTGCCAGTTTCATAAGAGGCAAGAAGTAGACACGAAGTCATTACGACCTATGTGTGTATTACAATAATCTACCTGGTGGAGAGTAGATCTATCTAGTGTTGTATGTGGATGATATACTCATCGCTTCTAAGAGCATATCTGTAATTAACAAATTGAAGAAGGATTTGTCTTTCAAATTCGAGTTAAAGATATGGGTGAAGCGAAGAAGGTGATAGGCATAGAGATTTAGCGACACCAAAGAGGTGACAAGGTTAGCTTGACATAAAAGAAAATTTTGAACAAGGGACTTCAGCGATTCAACATTAATAGTGATATGAAGTCTGTCAGTACACCATTAGCTCTTCATTTTAAGTTAAAAACAACTATGTCTTCTACTTCTGTTGAAGTGCATGACTCACATACTCTATGCTAGAGCACTTGGTAGTTTAATATATGCAATAGTGTGTACAATGCTCAATTTGTCTCAAGCTGTCTCAATGGTTAGTAGAGACATGCATGATCCCGACAGAGGTCTTTGGGAGGGAGTAAATTCTACGATACATCAAAGGTACCATACATGTTGGATTCGTATTCAAGAAGAATTTTATAGGTATGTATAAGTGTATCCAATGCGTTAATTATGACTACACAGAATACATCGATAAACGCCGATCTATAACAGGATATGTATTTACATTGTTCCATGTACCGGTTCTCTACGGTCAGCTGGAGCTCTACTCTATAGTCTATTGTTGCATTACCTACTACAGAGGCTGAGTATATGACCATGACAGAGGCTATGAAGGAGGCTGTAACTCCAGTTCTAGATGTATGTATCGCAGTGCTAGTATCTGTTGGCCCAAAGGCTACAATCTCCGGTTTTGTGTTTTGATGATAACAAAGCATATGAAGTTATTTGGTGCTAATCAAATTCAAGAGTATATTTTAGGGTTCAAAAAGATCTAAAGGGTTTAAGAAGATCTAACGGGTTTTTTCCTCTAAAAGAAGGTGTTGATGGCTCAAGGGTACTCAAGAACGGGATCATAGCTCAAAACACTCAGTGTCGCTCAAACATCACTATCAGAGAAGCCCGCTTGAAGATTCTTGTAGTCGATTAGAACCTTGTAAGATGCTAGTTTATTAAAGAGTAGAATATAAATTTGAGGCTCAAAGATATGTATACACAAAAGTGCACGTTGTTAAAAGTATGATTTTGACATGTTTGATTTTTAATACTTGTTCCACATTTTTATAGAAATTTTAATCTCAGTTTTGAACTTGTATCTTATGGCTATACATGTCTTCTCTCTTTCAAAATAAAAAAATTATTTAAAATTTTTCTTTATCTTCAAAATTATTTTGACCCAGTTTTTGGACTAGGTCAGTCGACCGGGCGGTCGACCGTACCTATTACAGGCCAGAATGATCGACCGCACAGTCGACCGAACCTCTAACAATTGGGGTGTGCATGTTGTGCATATTCCCGGTCGACCGACTAGTCGACCTGTCCCTTATTGCGGTCTACTGGGCGATCGACCGACTGTAATTAGTTTAATCTCGGTTAAACACGGTCGACTGATCGATTGACCGAGTGCCAACGATCAAATTTTTTTAATGGCCGGTCGACTGGCCAGTACCTATAGACTGCCAGATTGATAGTAACAACCAATTCTTTTAAATCTATTTTTAAATATGTTTCTTTTAAAACGTGAAAACTTGAATTTCTAGGGTCAATTTCTTCGTTTTTAGACCTGGTAAAACTATTATAAAAGTGTTTTTTAAAACCTATACAAATGGTCAATTTCTTCCTTTTTAGACCTTGTAAAACTATTCTAAAAGTATTTTTTTAAAACCTATGTAAAGGGTCATTGGGATTGAATATTTCATAACAACAAATTCTATTGAAAATCTAGTTTTTGTTTTCAAAGAGAAAAGTTTCAAGTTTCTTTTGTGCTCTTATTTTTAAAGTTTTAATTGAGTTTTTCTGCTCTTAAAATCTCTCTTTTCTGATTTTTACTCTCACTTACATCTTTGAGCTTCAAGTTTACATTTTACTCTATAAGATTTTTTTTGTAAGAGAGTAGCAAAGAGAGTGTTTGTGATATCTTGATCACCCAGAGCTTGTTATCTTAATTGGCTTTGTGCTGCCTCTAGTGTAGAGGATTGAGTTGGGAGTTGTGTACTCCGAGTGGTTGTAATTCCTTATTGTAAGGTCCCTTTGTGGAGGATCCAATAGTGGATATGAAATCCTTCACGGTGGTGAAGGCGGGGACGTAGAGCGATGGCTCGAACTTCAGAACAAATCTTTTTGTTTGTAATTGCTTTATTGTCTCTATTTACTTGTTTATCATTCATTTATCCTTGTCGATCAATACTCATCTCAACAAGATAGCAATTGAGCACCTCAACTCTTATCTAGAGGAATCGTGAGGAGAAGTTCAGAGCCCTTCACGGGAAATCCGGCTTCAAGTCTTATTTTGAGCGAACGGTTGCATTATTTCATATTAAATTATCTAGAATTTTCATTTGTTTAGTTATACACCTATTCACCCCCCTCTAGCTGTAATTTCAATTGGTATCAGAGCCTTACTCTCTAGATTTTGGCTTAACAACCTTAGAGAGATCCTACTTTCTAATCATTTCATTGACAACTTTATTCTCATCCACTATAGTAAAAATGGTCGAACGTATTAAGACCCCTCCCAAGTTTGATGGCCTTAACTTTTCTATATGGAAGGTTAATATGACCGTGTTTTTGCAATTCCTAGGAAGCCGGGCTGCAAAGGTGGTGACTAAACCCTTTAATGTACCCACTGGTGATGAGGACACTTGGTCTGATATTGCCATCAAGAAGTTTGATGCTAATGCAAAGGCACACTATGCATTACTTCGAGCCTTGAATGATGACGACATAGCTAGGGTCATTTATTGCAAATCCGCCTATGAGATTTGGTCACACCTAGTGGTCACTCATGAAGGAACATCACAAGTCAAGAGGGCTAAAATTGAACTCTTGCGTTCCCAATATGAAAACTTCACTATGCATGAAAATGAGTCCATTGATGATATAATTATAAAATTTACTAAAATAACTAATGGTCTTACTGCTTTAGGTGATGCCGTTGACAATGATCAAAAAGTCTGGACGGTCATTCGTGTACTTCCACCCTCATAGGAAGTCAAAGCTATGAAAGAGTTAACGACAAAGAAGAGATGGAGCTCATCGGTCTTATCGGCAACCTTAAGACCCATGAGATGGAGAGGAAGGCTAGAGAAGAAACGACACACGAAAAAAAAGAAGAAATTGTCTTCAAGTCTACTCCCACCATCTCCGACGATGATAAAGAAGAAGAAGATGATGAAGATCTTTCCCTCCTTGTAAGAAAAATAAGGAGGATGTACAACAAGGCAAAGATCAACAATAGAAGATGATGATAAGAAAAGGAGAAAAAGAAAATCATCTGTTTCAACTATAAGAAACCTGGACATATTGCCGAATGTCCAGATATCAAAAACAAGCCAGCTTCCTCAAACAAGCCAAAGAAGTCATTTAAGAAGAAAGCTTTCAAAGCTATATGGGATTCAGAAAGTGAATCTGAAGAGGAGGTGGACACGACAAACGTGTATTTCATAGCAAATTATAACACACCTAGGGTAACTTCTGAACCATCTCTTGATGATTGTGATTTAACTATGAATGAATTAGGAGAGGCATTTGTAGAACTTTCAAATAATTATAATTTTCTAAAAAGAAATTCTAAAAATGAAAAAGGAAAATGAAATTCTTCAAAATAAAATTATCACTCTTTCTAAAGAAAAGGAGGATTTATATTTCACTCTTTTATCCACACAAAAAGATTTTGATACATACAAAGTTTCATGTAAAGCAAAGTTTCCCATGATTGATGAAAATGAAATTTCTACTTTAAAAACTAAAATCAACACTTTGAGAAATATTTTAAAAAAAATGTGAGTTTGATAAAGTTAAATTAAAGGCCATGTTTTCTAAGAAAAATTCTTCAAAAAACATATTCATATTACACATGCTCACACTTCTAATCACACACTAAGCATACTCATGTTTCACATGCTCATCATACACATCATGCATCATGTATGGTAGAGTTTATTCATGTACTTATTGTGACCGAAATGGTCACTTAGTTAAATTTTGTTTTGATTGTATAAATGCTTCTAATAATCATATTTGGGTTCGAAGTACTAACGTCATATGACCTAAGATAATATGGTACCAAAATCAATAACTTCATTATTTAATATAGGTATACACCAAGGATCCAAGACGTAGGGAGCGGTAGTATCTTGATAGTGGTTACTCAAGGCACATGACTTGGGATATCAATAATTTTGCAACCCTATCAAGGTATTATGAAGGTGGCACTATCACCTTCGGAGATGACTCAAAGGGTAATATTATTGGTATAGGTAATATTAAAGTTGGTTCATCTCTATTGATTAAAAATGTTATTTTAGTTGATGGTCTCAAGTATAACCTGTTGGGTATTAGTTAACTTTGTGATCGAGATTTTAAAGTTATTTTTGATGATTCTTCTTACAATGTTTTAGATGGTAAACCGATGCTTGCATTCTTTCTGGATTTCGTGAAAATAATGTATATATTATTGATATGTTAAATTTACATTGCAATGCTACATGTTTAATACTTTCAATAAGGATTCTTGGTTATGGCATAGAAGATTAGGCCATGTATCTTTTGATCATCTATCTAAAATTAACTCTAAAGAATCGGTGAAGGTTATTCCTTACTTAAAGTTTGAAAAGGACGCATTTGTGATGCGTGCCAACTTGAAAAACAAATCAAGTCCTCTTTCAAATCAATCAAGGATATCATGACGTCTAGACCATTAGAGTTAATCCATATGGATTATTGGTCCTACTAAAACTAAGAGTTTAAATGAAAACTATTTTGTTTTTGTATTGGTTGACGATTTTTCTCGTTTTACATGGGTTTTCTTTTTGAACATAAATATCAAGCTTTTCGCATTTTAATGTTTTAAGAAAAAGGATTGAAAAAGAAAAAGATTTTTTTTATTTTGCGCATAAGAAGTGATAGAGCTGGTGAATTCATTAACATTCTTTTAACATTTATTGTGAAGAAAATGGAATAGGCATGATTTATCTTGTCCTAGAACTCTACAACAAAATGGAGTCGTTGAAAGGAAGAACCGTACTCTTCAAAAAATGGCTAGGATAATAATTAGTGAATACAGATTTCCTCAATATTTATGGGCCGAGGCCGTAAACACTTCATGTTACATAACAAGTAGAATTTATTTTTATAAAAATACTTTCAAAACTTCTTTTAAAATTCACTTTTGAGAAAGCCTAATATTTCTTACTTTAGAGTTTTTGGATGCAAATGTTTTGTTTTAAACACTAAAGATTACTTAGGTAAATTCGATGCTAAAACTTTTGTGTTGGAACTTATTTTGATGATAACAAATGTAATTTATACTATTTTTGTGTATTTTTTAGATATTTATTAAAATCCTTGATCACACACAAAATAATCCTTTTAGTAGACTTGACCCTTCCTATTAGTAGACTTGACCCTTCTTATAGTCGAGTAATAGGATTGCTAGTTGACTTATCGAAGTCCTATAGTCGACTATGTTTTGTCTAGAAAGATATCAACTTTCTGCTTTTTGACTGTTAGCAGCATTAGTCGACTTATCAATATTGTTAATCGACTAATCCATGTTGTAGTCGACTTATAATTTTGCTGGTCGACTAATTTCAGTTTCCAGAGACTTGCATATCTGTATCAGTCTTGATATTGTCGACTTGCTCCTTTGACTAGTCGACTAACCCAGGCAAATTGTCATACCCTAGTCGACTTACTTCCTATTCTAGTCGACTTAAAACAGTTTCTGACTGTTGAACATTTATTGATATTCTGGTGTTTATCCATCGTTCAATATTCAAAATTGTCCTGATAACTGCCCTAGCTGACCATAGATTTTAGCTATAAATAGGGATGTTATCCTAGGCTTTAAAATACCAATTCATATGATTAGTTTTCTGTTCAAACTCTGTTGAAATATTCTATTTTTCAGAAACTAGTTCCACTTTCTGTTCTTCACAAAAATTCCAATCCTCTAGTGAAGAATTCTGAGAGTCCACCTATAAGAGTCCTTGTTCACAATCACATGCAGATTCAAGCCTTATAGGATTGATTATAATCACTCAAAGAGAAAGATTATACAAGAGCGTCTTCGGGTTGAAGAGAAGTTGTACAAGTTGCGTTGTCTTCTTGGTGTTAAGAAGAGTTATACGGATTTGGCAAGGGGATTTGTCAAGTCGTGTATAAGGTGTTGATTTTGGGTGTACAAAATCAAGGATAAGAAAAATCTCAAGCGGGTTGCTTGAGGACTTGATGTAGGTCACGAGGACTGAACCAGGATAAAATCTCTTGTGTTTGCATTTGCATAATTTCTGAGATTTATTTTCTTTCTTACAAGTTATTTTATTTAACGCAAATATCTTTGTTCTAGTGTTGTGTTGACATAATATTTTAGATCCTACAATTGGTATCAGAGCTCTGTATACCCTGTCAACACCCTATAAGAATGGCAACGGAGTTTCCTTTATCACAATTCAGAGAAGGACATTCTACACAACATCCATCATTGTTTGATGGATCAAACTACAACTACTGGAAGTGTAGAATGAAGATCTACTTGCAATCACTCGGCTATGAACTATGGAACATAGTAGAAGCAACGTACACCAAGCCAACCACAAATTACAGTGCGTGGAATGAAAAACAAAAGAAGTCTGCAAATCTTAATGCTAAAGCAATGAACGCGCTTTTCTGTGTCTTGAACAAAGAAGAATTCAATTGCGTATCAACGGCCAGATCTGCAAATCAAATATGACAGATTCTACAGGTAACCAATGAAGGTACAAATAAGGATAAAGAATCTAAAATTTCTGTTCTTGTTCACAGGTTTGAACTCTTCAAAATGAAGGAGAATGAAACAATTTCAGAAATGATTACAAGATTCACTGACATTACAAATTTCTTAGCATCTCTTTGAAAGGAGTACACTCAAGTCCAAAAAGTTAAAAGGTTCTTTGTACACTCACATCAGATTGGGAGAAGAAGACCATTGCAATAGAAGAAGCAAATGATCTCTCAACTATGTCATTAGAAAACCTTATCGGTAATTTAATGGCATATGAAGTACAACTTGAAGAGCGAAAAAAGGATGAACAACAACCTCTATCTAAGAATAAAGTACTTACCTTCTATACATCCTCAGACATGGACAATTCAGATGATGATGAAGAGGAGATGACAATGCTCTCAAGAAAATTCAAAAAGTTCTTGAAGTAAGGTAAGTTCAAATGTTTTAATTGTAATAAAACAGGTCATATGAAGAAGGATTGCCCATTTCTCAAAAATAAAGGTAAACTCAAGAGCAAAAGTTTAAAAAGAAGAAAGATTATGAGGCATCATGGGAAAATAGTGAATCCTCTTCCTCTGACGAAGAAGAAACCACTGAACATGCCAATATTTGCTTTATAGCTCAAGAAAAAGATGAGGTACAATATATTGAACTCTTAGATGCATTTCATGAATTATATAATGATCTCAAGAATGAAAAGATGAAAATAAAATTTTATCAAAGGAAATTAAAGACTCATCAAAGAAAATGTTGTTTACGATTCTCAAATTTCTTTTGTAAATTCTGAAAAAGATGATTTTGAAAAAGTTATATCTTCATTGAAAAAAGATAATAAGAATTTTTTAAAAGAAAATATTTTGCTTAAAAGAGAAACTATGTCTTTAAATGAAAGAATTTCTGTTTTAGAAGACATGATAAGTTTCAAAGATAAATATGAAGAACTCTTGAATAAAGTGACAAAGTTTAATAAAGAAGAAAATTTAAATGATATATTGTCATATCAAAGGTTTCATATAATCATTGTGGACTTTGATTTTCAAAAGATATTGGTCTTGGTTGTTCAAAAATAATGTTGAAAGAACTACATATGTTTACACAAAGATTAATGATAATTCTTTTATTAAGAAGACCATAAAATCAAAGTATAAATATATTTGGATTCTTAAAATCTAAATATTATGGATAAAAATGCTTATATTGTATTATATATACATCATGTATGTAATTCATGCAATTATGTATATACTAACAGATGGAAACCAAATTCAAATTGGCTTTGGATTCCTAAAGGTTAATATTTTGATCATGTTATGATTGGTGTCATTAACAATGTTTTATCTTATAGGTACCATATAAAGAAAAGAGAATACCTGATGATATAAGTTATTTCTAACATTTAAAAATATATCATATGTATGCTATGATGCAGGGGGAGAACGCTTATTATATATATCTGTTATAACCCATTTTATGCAGGGGGAGAACATATATTTGTGATAATCTATTTTTTGTTTGGAGAGTTTCTCTAAGGGTAAGCTTGTGCACACACATTGTCATCATCAAAATGGAGGAGAATGTTGAAACTTATTTAATGATAACAAATGTAATTTATATTATTTTTATGTATTTTTTAGATATTTGTTAAAAGCCTTGATCACACACAACATAGTACTATTAGTAGACTTGACCCTTCCTATTAGTGACTTGACCGTTCCTATAGTCGACTAATAGGACTGCTAGTTGACTTATCGAAGTCCTATAGTCGACTAAGTTTTGTTCAGAAAAGATATCAACTTTCTGTTTTTTGACTGTTAGCTGCATTAGTCGACTTATCAATATTGTCAGTTGACTAATACATATTGTAGTCGGCTTATAAATTTTGCTGGTCGAGTAATTCTAGTTTTCAGATACTTGCATATCTGTATCAGTCTTGATGTAGTCGACTTGCTCCTTTGACTAGTCGACTAACCCAGGCAAATTGTCATACCCTAGTCGACTTACTTCCTATTCTAGTCGACTTATAACAGTTTCTGACTGTTGAATAGTTATTGATATTCTGGTGTTTATCCAACGTTTCAATATTCAAATTTGTCCTGATAACTGCCCTAACTGACCATAGATTTCAGTTATAAATATGGATGTTATCCTAGGCTTCAAAATACCAATTCATATGATTAGTTTTCTGTCCAAACTCTGTTGAAATATTATGTTTTCGAGAAAACTAGTTTCACTTTTTGCTCTTCACACAAATTTCAATCCTCTAGTGAAGAATTCTGAGAGTCTACCTATAAGAGTTCTTATTCACGATCACATACAGATTCAAGGATTATAGGATTGATTGTAATTACTCAAAGAGAAAGATTGTATAAGAGCGTCTTCGGGTTAAGAGAAGTTGTACAAGGTGTTGTTGTCTTTTTGGTGTTAAGAAGAGTTGTACGGATTTGATACAGGGGATTTGTTAAGTGGTGTACAAAGCGTTTGTTTTGGGTGTACAAATTAAGGATAAGGAAAATCTCAAGCAGGTTACTTGGGGACTGGATGTAGGTCACGAGGACCGAACCAGGATAAAATCTCTTGTGTTTGTGTTTGCATAATTTCTGAGATTTATTTTCTTTCTTACAAGTTATTTTATTTAACGCTAATATCTTTGTTCTAGTGTTGTGTTGATATAATATTTTAGATCCTACATTTTGAAGCTATTTTTATTGGTTATTCTAACACTAGTAGGCTTATAGAATCTTCAATAAATCTACTTTGACAATTGAAGAATTTATGCATGTTAAGTTTGAAGAATCTAATGCTTTTGTTAAGAATGTTATAGAGATTGATTTTTTAGGTGAAGACATGGAGAAAGTAACTTTGAAGGATTCACCTATCCAAGAAGTTAAGCCAAAGCTTGATAAACACGGTAAATGATTGAAAAATCAAAGAGTTAAGAAATTACCGTGTAGCTTGTGGCTAACGGGTCGTGTCCACGAGGAGAATGCAATGAAAATTTTTTGGTGTTTTGTTTAGTAACAAAGAATTATGCTCATTTTTTAATTGAAAAGAGAATGAAAAGAAGGGAGATTATTAAAAGAGAAATTGCAACTTTGGAGAAGGCTTTCGAAAAGGTGAATTTTGTATAAAGTTTAAAAAGTGATTTGTTATTTTTTAATGAAGAAGAAAATCTAGGCTCACTATCTCACTACTCAATGATATGTTCTTCTCTTGAAAATCTTAATGCCTTAACTTAATCATAGGTAAAACTTAAGATTGATTCTAGAAAGTTTTAAGCAAAACACATAAGATGGTTGGATAGGTTAATTCTATTTTTTAGAAATCGTCTTGAGTTGAATGTTAAATCATCAAGAAGTTCAAGTATGAGATAAAAATAAGTTCAAGAGACGTTTTGAAAAGAGGTAGAAGTTAAAAATCCAAACCCATCCTCATGTGCCTTCAAGAACACTTTCAAGAAGAAAGGCTTAAGTTAGGCATGCAAATGATTCATTGGGTCATTTTATCAAAACCATTCGAAAAGAAGAGGGAACAGAGAGAGGAGTAATAGTGAGCCCAGAAAACCGATTTAGCGACTCATGGAAGACAAAGAACAATGCAAGCAATTAAAAAAACATACCGTAAAATAGAGTGAAAGAAAAGGTAGCTTGATTCTTGTATTGATGTCACTTCAATCTTCAGAATACAATCACTTAATTCCTCTTTCTCACTGGTGTTTGTACTGAACTACAAATTGCAAAATAAATACAACTTATACACTATTTAACAAAGAGCCTAAATCCTTAAAGAATAAAAAAAATTCTAATCCTAATCTTCGCTCCTCTTTTCTCTATTAAAACTGGTATTTATAGGGGAAAATCAGAGGGGGGAGATCATAGAAAGATTGGGGGAGCAAACGCTCACCTAACAAACGCAACCAAGCTACAGAAACACGGCTAGGGCCGCGTTTCTGCGGCCCTGATGTGGCCAGTTGGCCACACCCAATTGGATGATTCTCCTGGTTTGGTGATTCGCCTATATCTCCTACTGGTTTTCTCGTTTCTGCTCCAAGATTTGACGAAACAGCCTTTGATTGTTGACTTCAACCGCTTGATTTGGGAGGATTCTTTTCAACCGGTTTTCAACCTCTCTGATATGCCAAGATTTGCCCTGATTCCTTGATTTCGAATTTATTCTGAATTAAATCAGAATTTGATGGGCTTTTGGGCTTGTTTCTCCTTCCTTTCTTTTTAGCAATTGGGCCTACATTTAACAAAAAGAAGAAGACTTATTAATAGGATTTATTAGCTAAAAAGTATGATAAGGTGACAATGTATATGCAATACATGTGACTAATCACACCCCGACACTTATCTTTTGCTCGCCCTCGAGCAAAACATCAGACTAATTCTAATCAATTATTAGACCACTTTTGCAGGTCACTCGATTGCACTGAGCATGTGCAACAAGCCTTTAAACCTCTAGGTTACCCCTAGAGTACGAGTTTTATCTCGTGAGGGTTTTCAGTGGATTGCACCCACAAAATCCATAAAAATGTTAATATTTTCGAAAAGCATTTTTAAAGGAGAAAATATTTGAAGTATATTTGTAAGGTTTTACATAATCTATAAGTTATAGGATTATCAAATTTTTCATTCCGAAACTCAGTCTCTATTCAAAACATGTCATCAATCAAAGTAAGGAGTCAAATTGTACTTCTCATCTAGTCTATTAATTTACCCTGAGTCGTATGCACCATTGTGACTGTGAAGTTTGACTAAGAGTTCTTTAACTCTAACTCTTATGCCTTATTTATTTTTATTTTTAGTGAAATTTATTCCTCAATTTCATTAAACTTTCTAATCTACCCATGTAACGAGCCTTTAGTCGGTGACACCCAAACCGACAGTTTTAGGGCACCAGGTGAGAAAGCACCCCTAAGGACTTAAACACTCGAGCAGACAAGGCCACAAAACTAAGCTTTTTATTTATAAGATGTACCCCTCTTAGGCGTGAATACTTATGCTTCATGAGGCACAAATACCCAGCTTAATCAGAGGATTTATATATATATTTTTTAAACTTATCTAATTATCTTTTGCATAAATACCAAGGCTTGCTTAGGCCAAAGCACCTAGCTAATCAATAATTAGATTTGTTTATTTTTTTTTCATACATATATACTTTTTTTTATAAGGCATAAGATTCTTTGTTTTTAAACCCTAAGTGTGTAAGTGTATTTAGTGTGCACATTTCATCAAGGTAAATATCAAGACTAAATTACTTTCACAAATTTTCTTCCTAACCCTAAAAATCAAACAAGTTATCTTATTTTGATCAAGTGTAAGAAATCCTAATTATGATTTTCCTATTCCTTAAAATTGACTTAATTTCTTACAAAAATATATCAAAATATTGTTCTTACCTTTCAAAAAGTTTTTTTATATATATGTATATACAAATTTTTTTTATTTTTCAACAAATTTTTTTAGAGTTATATTAGTCATATTAGAACCCTCCCCCATACTTATCTTATACATTATCCCCCAATGTATGAAAGAAATATATGGATGCATGAAATAAAATGGAAAAGAGGAAAGTTACCGATATACTGGGTCAACAAGACCCATAGCCGTTTCGTTTACCGGCACCGATTCCAAGAAAGGTTTAAGGCGTTGACCATTTACCTTAAAGTCATTTCCATTCTTGGGGTCACTGATCTCTACTGCACCGTGTGGAAACAGGGTTTTTACAATGAATGGCCCAGTCCATCTTGATTTTAATTTTCCTGGAAAAAGATAAAGCCTAGAATTATAGAGTAAGACTTTTTGTCCAGGGATAAAGGTTTTTCGTATGATGTGTTTATCATGAAAAATCTTAACTCTATCTTTAGTGATCCTAGCATTTTCATAGGCCTTATTTCTTAACTCCTCAATTCGTAACTTTCGAAGGTCACCGGCCTTAGTCAAGTCAAAATTCAACTGTTTGATTGCCCATAAGGCCTGGTGCTCTAACTCAATGGGCAGGTGACAAGCTTTACCATAAACTAACCTATAAGGAGACATCCCTAAAATCGTCTTGAAAGCGGTCCTGTAAGCCCATAGGGCATCTACAAGTTTGATAGACCAATCTTTCTGGTTTTGATTCACAGTTTTCTCTAAGATAAGCTTGACTTGTCTATTAGAAACCTCAACCTGCTCACTGGTTTGAGGATGATAAGGTGTGGACAACTTGTGAGTTATGGCATACTTTCGCATAAGAGCTTCAAAGGATCTATTGCAAAAGTGAGTGCCATTATCACTGATGATAGCACGAGGGGTTCCGAAGCGTGATAAAATGTTCTCTTTCAAAAACTTTATGACAACTTTGTTATCATTAGTTTTACAGGGAATGACTTCTACCTACTTGGACACATAATCCACAGCAACCAATATGTATCGGTTTCCAAATGAATTAGGAAATGGACCCATAAAGTCGATGCACCAAACATCAAAGAGTTCTATTTCTAGAATTGGGTTGAGGGGCATCATATTTCGTTTTGAGACCCTTCCTACCATTTGGCATCTAGGGCACGTCTTGCAAAATTCATGAACATCCTTGAGCAAAGTGGGCTAATAGAACCTGCTTTGTAGCACTTTTTCAGTAGTTTTGCGGGGACCAAAGTGTCCACCGCATGCAAGTTCATGACAACAGGATAGAACACTCTTAACCTCCTCATCGGTAATGCATCTCCTAATAATTTGGTCAGAACAGTACTTAAAAAGATATGGTTCCTCTTAAAAGAAATACCAGACTTGGGATAAGAACCGGTATATATTGTTTTTGGACCAATGAGACGGAATTTGGTTTGTGACTAAGTAATTCACTATATCAGCAAACCAAGATTCCCTAGAGATAGCTAAAAGATTTTCATCAGGAAAATCCTCATTTATGGGTAATTCGTTGCATGGAGAATTAGGGATTCGTGAGAGATGGTCAGCAACGACATTTTTTACGCCTTTCTTGTTCTTGAATCTCGAGATCGAGTTCTTGAAGAAGGAGGATCCAACGAATGAGTCGGGCCTTGGCATCCTTCTTCATCATGAGGTACCTAAGCGCAGAATGATCGGTGAAAATGGTGATTTTGGACCCTAGTAGGTAGGGATGAAATTTCTCTAAGGAAAACACTACTGCCAAGAATTCCTTCTCAGTCGTAGTGTAGTTCAATTGAGCATCGTTGAGAGTCCTACTAGAGTAGTAAATCACATGCTGCTTGTTATCAATGTGTTATCTTAGGACAACGCCTATGGCAAAATCGAAAGCATCGCACATGATTTCGAACGGCTTAGACCAATCCGGTGCAGATATGATTGGTGCAGAAATAAGCTCTCTTTTAAGCTTCTCCCAAGAATTCAGACATTCAGCATCGAAAGTGAAGGACACGTCCTTAGCTAACAGATTAGTCAAGGGCCTAGCAATTTTGCTAAAATCCTTGATAAATCTTCGATAAAAACCAGCGTGTCCTAAGAAAGATCTAATATCCTTCACGCATTTGGGCATGGGAAGCTTTGCAATAACCTCAATTTTGGCTCTATCCACTTTGATTCCTTTCTTGGAGATTTCATGACCCAAGATAATTTCATGTTTTACCATGAAGTGGCATTTCTCCAATTCAGTGTTAGATTTTTCTCAGCACAACGTTAGAGGACAAGTTCTAAATGATGGAGACATTGAGTGAATGAATCTCCGTAGATGGAGAAATCATCCATAAAGATTTCTAAGAATCGTTCTACCATATCAGAGAAAAACTCAACATGCAATGTTGAAACGTTACTGGGGCATTGCATAAGCTGAAAGGCATTCGACGATAAGAAAATGTCCCAAATAGACATGTGAACGTTGTCTTTTCTTGGTCCTCAGGAGCAATAGGGATCTGGTTATACCCCGAGTAACCATCCAAGAAACAGTAATACTCGTGACCCGCCAAACGTTCAAGCATTTGATCAATGAAGGGAAGTGGAAAATGGTCCTTACGAGTTACAGCATTTAGCTTCTTATAGTCAATGCAAACTCGGATCTTCGTGGGAAGTCGAGTTTGGACCAATTCTTTGTTCTCGTTTTCCACTACGGTGAAACCGGATTTCTTTGGAACCAGGACTGACCCATTGGCTATCAAAATGGGATAAATTATCCCATTGTCTAAGAGTTTTACAATTTCAGCATGAACAGGCTCTTGCATTATAGGGTTTAACCTACGCTGCGGGTCTCTTTTAGGTGTGGCATCTTCATTGAGATGAATGCGATGTTGAACGATGGTCGGACTTAATCCCTTTATATCAGTCATAGTCCAACCAATGGCTTCCCTATGTTTTCTTAGAATTGCTTTAAGATCTTCTTCTTCCCCGTCATTTAAATGGGAGGCAATGATGAAAGGAAAGGTCTCTTGTTCGCCTAGATAGACGTACTTGAGATGCCCAGGTAAGGCTTTCAATTCTGAAGAAGAGGAAGGCTCATTGGAAGGACTAGTCAAGTTTTTTGGCTCCATTATTGGTGAAATAGGGTTCGAGGCCCAATTCACATCAGAATCTATAACCTGATCAAGATTAAAGTCGTCAGACTCTAACCCGAAATCGCACTCAGTTTCTAGTTCCAATTCTTCCCTATGTTCACTTGTTAAGTTCTCAATTAGGTTGACTTCAAATGTTTGATCCTCAATATCGCGGGGTTGTTTTCCTAGATTGAAGACATTGACTTCTCTAGTCATGTCCCCAAAGGTTAACCTCATGGACCCATTCTTACAATTGATGATGGCATTGGCAGTAGCAAGGAATGGTCGCCCTAGGATAAGAGGAGTTTGAGCCCTATGATTGGAGTTGGACACAAGTTGTGTCTCTAGAACAATGAAATCGACAGGGTAAATAAACTCCCTGACCCGGATAAGGACATCATTAATCTCCCCTTTTGGAACTTTTACTGAACGGTCAGCCAGTTGGATGGTGACTCGAGTAGGACTAAGATCACCCAACCCGAGTTGTTGATAAATTGAGAATGGAAGCAAGTTGATACTTGCCCTAAGTCAAGAAGTACACGACTAATCTCGGCTTGTCCTATTGTGCAGGCAAAGGTGGGACTACCTGGATCCTTGTACTTAATAGGGATCGGACCCGATAGTAGCCCACTAATGTTAGTGGCTAAGAAGACCTTTTTTGATGCATTAGTCTTTCTCTTCTTGGTGTACATGTCCTTAAGAAACTTAACATAGGAAGGGACTTGTTGAATGGCATCAAGAAGTGGCACATTTATCTTCACTTGATTAAATATCTTAATTATCTTGTCCATGTGTGGATTTTGCTTGTTGTTTTTCAACCTATTAGGAAATGGTACTATAGGCTGGTGCACCTGACTGGTTGACTTATCTTTTTCAGATTCGTCAGATTTGGAAGGATTTGGATTAGATGAGGTGGATGCTTGATTGTGGTTGTGCTGGATGGGATTAGTTGGCGTTGAGACTTGATTATCAAATTTCTTTCCTGATCTTAATGTATGAACAGCATTACATTAATTTAATGATTGATCCTCAGCCAGATGAGCTTGTTGAGAATTCCTAGGATTGGTTATTGGCTGACTAGGCAAGGTACCCTTCTGTCTCTCATTCTATAGAGTGGCTAGTTGGCTCATTTGAACCTCTAACCTCTGTATAGTTTGTATGAGAGAATCTTGATTTTTCATGTATCTTTCTATGTTTCTCTCAAAGTCAGTCATTTTCCTTTCTAATTGAGGATTCTGGAAGGAAGATTGTGGAGTTTGGTTGGAAAAGTTTTGTTGATAGTTTGAAAAGTTAGGTGGATGGTTGGGAGAATTATTGTGAAAATTAGAAAAGTTAGATTGATGATTGGAAGAATTATTGGCATGATGGGAGTGGCTAGCATGATTTGACCGTGAGTGGTCCTTGTTATTTTGGCTCCATGAGAAATTAGGGTGATTTCTCTATCCAGGATTGTACGTTAGGCGTAAGGATTATTGTTCGGCCTTGAAAAGGCCGCATTCATCGGTTCATGGTATTGTTGTTGAGCCTGAAACACAGGGCACTCCTTGAACACATGATTCATGGCTTGACAGTAAGTGCAGCCCAGAGTTGAAAATTGGTTTGGGCTGACTTGATTGACTGGACTTGATCCTTAGTTTCTAGAGCTTCCAGTCTTCTTGCTAGGTTAGCAAACTTAGCCTCATTAGCTATGGATTATTCAATAGAATGGAGACCTCCTTTTGAAGAGATGGAGTTTGGATTCCTAAAGGTTTCACTAGTAGGTTCCCATTGGATGGTTTTTTCAGCTAGGTTTTCATACAAATCCCATCCTTCATTTTCATCCTTCTGCAAGAATCCCCCTTGGCACATACTTTCTAAGAGGGTTTTGGTAGAATAATCTAGACCGTCATAAAGAATTTGGCATTCTCGCCAGTTCTCTATTCCATGATGAGGACATTGGACAAGGAGGTCTTTAAAGCGTTCAAAGTACCTCCAGAACGGTTCACTCGGTTCTTACTTGAATTGCATGATGGTCTTCCTAATGAGAGCGGTCTTATGAATTGAATAGAATTTCTTCAAGAAGACCTTGATGAAACCATCCCAAGATGTGATGGAGCCGATCGCTAAGCTGTAAAGCCATTTCTTTGCTAAGTCCTTAAGAGCGAAAGGGACAAATCTCAACCTAATAGCATCATCTATAAAGTGTAGGATTTTCATCATTAGACATACTTTCTCAAATTCTCTTTTGAAGAAGTAAGCATCTTCGGACTCTAAGTCGTGAAACTTGGGGTGTGTGTTGATGAATTGAGGCTTGAGCTCAAAATTGTATTCACCAACTGATGGAAGTAGAATGCAAGATGAAAGTGAGATTCTAATGGGATAGAACCTATCCTGCAATGATGCTGATTGAGCCATTACCGGATCTGGTCTTGGTTCAAACTTGGGTGGTGATGTGTTTCTAGTCAACCTAGATGAATTAGGGTCTCTTGACCTTACTTGCATACACAAACACAATCACAATCACAAACAAGTTTACCAACAGTCAACAAGAGTAATTAACCAAGCCTAGTTTAAGGTAACCTCGACCTAGACAACTCCTAACTGGTTTATTGTCCACAGGAGGTATAATGTGGACTTTGACCACAAGCTAATCAGCCAGGTCAGGGCAAGATTGGTGGGAGGTTATCCATCAAAGACGTTCCTTAATTAAGTAACCACCAACCTTCGGGCTTTCGGCCCTTAATCCCCTTCCTAGACACCGATTTGGCAGGAGTCAAATTCCAACACCTTCCCCCTTAGGATAATCTCCTAGTGAGTTTGAGAAGTCCCTAAGGCCAACGTCTATCAGATTTTACTTAGGCTTAGGTTGTGTATGCTTGGAGATAGTTTGTGGGCTAAGGAAGGGTAATAACTTCCCCACCTTATCTTGATTTGGGTTTTGCCCTTAGAGTTTATTGTGCAAAGTGTGCAAGATACAGAAAAGTAACATTCAAAAGCAAAATATCACCCAAGAATATTTCCTAAACTATATGCTATGCATACGTACCTTGTCTCCAACTCTCTTCAACAGTAATTGTAAAATAAATGTACTTAGACAAATGCCTAGAATGCAAGTCTAAACGTTTTTTTAAGCCATTAACAATCACTCAAATTACTGTTGGATTAAAACATGGATGGTGGATAGCAGATATAGCAAGAATATAACGTACAAAAACTTAATTTTTGCAAGCAATATGTCCTGCAAAAAAGAGTTTTAGTAGTCCAACGAAATTTTCAACTTTTGTAACGAATTTCTTGAAATTCTGATTCCTACTTTTGAGAGTAGGGGCACAGAATACCAAGTCTTCTCCAGCAAAGCTTGAATGCTAGATCTGAATCTTGAAGTACCTGAAACAACACACCAAATTTGTTAAAAAAAACAAATACACCATTTCCTCCCCAGCAACGGCGCCAAAATTGATTGAAAAATCAAAGAGTTAAGAAATTACCGTGTAGCTTGTGGCTAACGGGTCGTGTCCACGAGGAGGAATGCGATGAAAGCTTTTTGGTGTTTTGTTTAGTAACAAAGAATTGTACTCATTTTTTAATTGAAAAGAGAATGAAAAGAAGGGAGATGATTAAAAGAGAAATTGCAACTTTGGAGAAGGCTTTCGAAAAGGTGAATTTTGTATAAAGTTTAAAAAGTGATTTGTTGTTTTTTAATGAAGAAGAAAATCTGCGCTCACTATCCCACTACTCAATGATATGTTCTTCTCTTGAAAATCTTAATGCCTCAACTTGATCATAGGCAAAACTTAAGATTGATTCTAGAAAGTTTTAAGCAAAACACATAAGATGGTTGGAAAGGTTAATTCTATTCTTTAAGAAATCGTCTTGAGTTGAATGTTAAATCATCAAGAAGTTCAAGTATGAGATAAAAATAAGTTCAAGAGACGTTTTGAAAAGAGGTAGAAGTTAAAAATTCAAACCCATCCTCATGTGCCTTCAAGAACACTTTCAAGAAGAAAGGCTTAAGTTAGGCATGCAAATGATTCATTGGGTCATTTCATCAAAACCATTCGAAAAGAAGAGAGAACAGAGAGAGGAGTAATAGTGAGCCCAGAAAATCGATTTAGCTACTCATAGAAGACAAAGAACAATGCAAGTAATTAAAGGAAGACATACCGTAAAATAGAGTGGAAGAAAAGGTAGCTTGATCTTGTATCACTTCAATCTTTAGAATACAATCACTCAATTCCTCTCTCTCACTGGTGTTTGTACTGAACTACAAATTGCAAAACAAAATACAACTTTTACACTATCTAACAAAGTGCCTAAATCCTTAAAGAATAAATAAAAATTCTAATCTAGTCTTTGCTCCTCTTTTCTCTGTTGAAACTGGTATTTATAGGGGAAGACCAGAGGGGGAGATCGTAGAAAGATTGGGGGAGCAAACGCTGAATTGGATGATTCTCCTGGTTTGGTGATTCGTCTATATCTCCTACTGGTTTTCTCGTTTCTGCTCTAAGATTTAACGAAACAGCCTTTGATTGTTGACTTCAACCGCTTGATTTGAGAGGATTCTTTTCAACCGGTTTTCAACCTCTCTGGTATGTCAAGATTTTCCCTGATTCCTTGATTTCGAATTTATTCTGAATTAAATCTAAATTTGATAGGCTTTTGGGCTTGTTTCTCCTTCCTTTCTTTTTAGGATTGGGCCTACATTTAACAAAGAAGAAGAAAACTTATTAATAGGATTTATTAGTTAAAAGTATGGTAAGGTGACAATGTATATGCAATATATGTGACTGATCAGTGAAGTTCAAGAGGTTGAAGTGGCAACAACACTACCACTTCCAAAAGATTGGAGATTCGCTACAAGTCATCCTAAGAAACCATCATAGGTGATGTATCAAAGTGGGTAACTACTCACTCCAAACTCCATAATTTTTGTGGCCATTTTGCTTTTATTTCTCATATTGAACCAAAGAACATCCTCGAAGCCGAGGGCAACTCATATTGTTTGCTTTTAATGCAATAAGAGCTCAATCAATTTGAGCGTAATCAAGTTTGGTGCCTTATTCCTAGGCCTCATGATAGACCAACAATTGGTACTAAATGAATTTTTAGAAACCAGTTAGATGAGTCGAGTAATGTTGTTAGGAATAAAGCTAGGTTAGTGGCTCAAGATTACACTCAAATCGAAGGTATCAATTTTGAGGAAACCTTTGAACCCAGCACGGCTTGAAGCCATACAGATTACACTTGCTTTTGCTTCTTATAAAGATTTCAAACATTTTCAAATGGATGTCAAAAGCGCATTTTTAAATGGTTTTATTGAAGAGGAAGTGTATGTTGAACAACTCCCCATGGTTTGTTGATCTTACACTCTAGATTTTGTTTTCAAATTAAACAAACATTTATATGGTTTAAAACAAGTTCCTAGAGCTTGGTATGAAAGACTTTCAACATTTCAAATTTCAAACGGTTTTGTAAAAGATAAACTAGATACCACTTTGTTTACAAAACATGTAGATAGTAATATTCTTGCTAATGAAAAGCTTTGCAAAGATTTTGAATCATGCATGAAGAATGAGTTTGAGATGTCTATGATGGGTGAGCTAAACTGCTTCCTTGGACTCCAAATCAAGTAAAGGAGTGATGAAATTTTTATAAATCAAGCCAAGTACACAAGAAAACTCATCAAGGAATTTGGACTTGAAAGGGCAAATACGAGCAAAACTCCCATGGCTACCACAACAAAACTTGATAAGGATGAACAAGGTATAAATGTAGACATTAAACTTTATAGAAATATGATTGGTAGTTTACTTTATTTAACGACTAATAGGCCGAATATCATGTTTAGTGCATGTCAATGTGCTAGATTCCAATCTTGTCCTAAAGAGTCTCACTTGATTGTGATAAAACACATTATTAGATATCTTAAGGGCACTATTGGAATGGGCTTGTGGTATTGAAGATCGGATAATTTTTCATGACGAGTTTTTTGGATGCTGACTATGCCGGTTGTAGAGTTGATAGAAAGAAGACAAGTGGAACTTGTCAGTTTTTAGGAAATTGTCTTATTTCATGGTCTTCTAAGAAACAAAATTCTGTACCCCTCTCAACCACCGAGGCAGAGTATGCTACAGCCGGGGTTTATTGTGCACAAGTCCTTTAGATGAAACATACTCTCCTCGACTATGATTTGCATTATGCTCATATTAAGATATTTTGTGATAATACAAGCACTATTCATATGACTAAAAATACAAATCAATATAGTAATACAAAGAACATAGAATTTCGATATCACTTTCTTAGAGATCACTATGGGGCTGTTTGGTTGCAAGGAAGTGGGCGGAAGTAAGGAAATAGGGAAGTATAATTGCTCACTTCTCTATCTATCCAAACAACGGAAAAGAGAAATAAGAAAACCTCTTTTCCTTTTATCTTTTCTCTTTTAAAAAACTATTTCCTCATTTTCAGAGTGCTACAGTTAATTTTGTTGTCATGTAAATCTCATTTGTAATAAATTGTAACACAAATCAGTTGATTTTTTTACCATGTAAATCTCACTTGCATTCTATTTGCAGTCTATTTTTATTTTTCTTAATTAATTTTTATTTTATATTATTTTACGATCAACTTTGTAGTCAACTTTTACACTTTCACTTTCACATTACCATCCAAACACCGGAAAAGACAAAACATTTTCCAAACCACACTTCCCAACAACATCCAAACACCAAAAAACTTACTAAGCAATTCTCAAGTTCCAAAAGGAATTATTACTACTTCCTCAATTCCTCACTTCCTCACTTCCACCCTTAACCAAACAGGCCCTATGAGAAAGGTGATATTGAAATTGATTATGTTTCAACTGATTTTCAACTAGCAGATATTTTTACTAAGCCAGTTGATTTTAACAGATTCTCTTTCATTTATGGAGAACTAAATGTTTGTATTGTTAATTCATGAGTTTTCTTCTAATAAAATCTATATATGTTTTAATTTTTTGTTGTTTTCGCTTACCCTTTCTGATGCATGACAAAAAGGGGGAGAAGTATTTATGAGTATTTATTGGTATTTGTTTGATCATACTCTTATACAATGCCTTTATCATATAACTTGTTGATATCTTGTACTAGATAGCTAGCATAACTTGAGGGAGAGTTTTTATAAATCTCTTTCCTAGATTTTCTTTTAAATAGCTTATATGTTTTGTCATCATCAAAAAAGGGAGATTGTTGGCCCAAAGGTTACAATCCCCGATTTTGTGCTTTGATGATAACAAAGCATATGAAGTTTTTTGGTACTAATCAAGTTCAAGAGTATATTTTAGGATTTAAAAAGATCTAACAGGTTTCAAGAAGATTTAACAGGGTTCTTCCTCTAAAGGAAGGTGTTGATGGCTCAAGGGTACTCAAGAACGGGATCATAACTCAAAGCACTCAGTGTCGCTCAAACGTCACTATCAGAGAAGTCAGCTTGAAGATTCTTGTAGTCAATTAGAATCTTGTAAGAAATTAGTTTGTCAAAGAGTAGAATAGAAATTTGAGGTTCACAGATATACACACACAAAAGTGCATATTTTCAAAAGTATGGTTTTGACATGTTTTATTTTGATACTTATTCCATATTTTCTTAAAAATTTCAATCTTAATTTAGAACTTGTATCTCATGTCTATACATGTCTTCTCTCTTCCAAAATTCAAACAAAAGTTATTTGAAAATTTTCTTTATCTTCAAAAATTACTTTGAACCAGATTTAGCCGAGGTCAGTCGACCGGGCGGTCGACTGTGCCGATTATACGCCAGAACGGTCGACTTCACGGTCGACGAAACCTCTGACAATTGGGTTATGCATGTTGTGCACATTCCTCGTCGACCGACCGGTCGACCAGTCCCTTATTGTGATCGAATGGGCGAACGACCGATTGTAACTAGTTTGGTCTCGGTTAAACACGGTCGACTGACCGGTCGACAGTCAAATTTTTTTAATGCCGACAAACTGTCAGATTGACAGTAACGACTAATTATTTTAAATCTGTTTTTAAACATGTTTCTTTTCAAACGTGGAAAGTTAAATTTCTAGGGTCAATTTCTTCCTTTTTAGACCTCGAAAAATTATTCTAAAAGTATTTTTCTAAAACCTATATAAAGAGTCAATTTCTTCCTTTTTAGACCTCGTAAAACTATTCTAAAAGTGGTTTTTTTAAAACCTATATAAAGGGTTATTGGGATTGAATATTTCATAACAACAAATTCTATTGAAAATCTAGTTTTTGCTTTCAAAGAGAAAAAGTTTCAAGTTTTTTTTGTGCTCTTATTTCAAAGTTTTAATTGAGTTTTTCTGCTCTTAAAATCTCTCTTTACTGATTTTCACTTTCACTTATATTCTTGAGCTTCAAGTTTACCTTTTAATCTATAAAAATTTTTTTGTAAGAGAGTTGAAAAGAGAGTATTTGTGATCTCTTGATCACCCAGAGCTTGATATCTCAATTGGCTTTGTGCTGCCTCTAATGTAGAGGATTGAGTTGGGGAGTTGTGTACTCCGAGTGGTTGTAATTTCTTGTTGTAAGGTCTCTTTGTGGAGGATCCAATAGTGGATAGTGAAATTCTTCACAGTGGTGAAGGCGGGGACATAGAGCGGTGGCTCGAACCTCGGAACAAATTTTTTCTTTGCGATTGCTTTATTGTCTCTATTTACTTGTTTATCATTCATTTATTCTTATAGATCAATACTCATCTCAACAAGATAGCAATTGAGCACTTCAACTCTTATCTAGAGGAATCACGAGAAGAAGTTCAGAGCTCTTCATGGGGAATCCAGCTTCAAGTCTTGTTTTGAGTATCTGTTGCGCAATTTCATATTAAATTGTCTAGAATTTTCATTTGATTATCTGTCCACCTATTCACCCCCTCTCTAGGTGTAATTTCAGTATTTGATATGATAAAAATACTTGATTTGATCTTTCTGATAGTAAGACTAAGCTCGTTTTAGCTCCAGATATTAATTCCCAATAGTATGATTTTTTCAAAAATTTTTGAAAATTTTTCTGAATTATTTTGGAAAGTCTCCAGAATTCAAAGTTGACCCGTACCGCATATCTGCTCCAGGATTTTTAATTAATAAATAGGGTTGAATTTTATGAATCCGATTTCACAGCATATCTCAAGGTATTATTTTTTATTTTTGAGAATTTTTCTAAATTTTACCCAATTAAATAATATTATAAATAATTATTTTCTTTTTCTTTCTTCTCTTCTTCCTTTTCTTTCTTCTTCTACACAGTTCCTCCACCGACTCTCTGTAAAATCATCTAGAGGGGGAGTGAATAGGTAATGGCTAATCTAATGGTCACTAAATGCGAAATTAAAAACTTATTAAACTAAACACCAAGTTGAACACAAGAGTGTAGCCGGATTCCCCGTGAAGGGCTCTGGACTAACTCCTTAAGATTCCTCTAAATAAGAGTTGAGGTACCGCGTTGACTCTCTTGGTTGAATATAAGTGTTAGCAAACAATCCCCAAGAATATAACAATTAAGCACACAATGTATATCAAGCATATAAGAATAAAGACAACAATAGCATGCAAGATATAAACAAGTAAGAGACAAAGAGAGAGAGAGAGCAATCGCAAACACGGGAGATTTGTTTCGAGGTTCGAGCACACTTATTCTACATCCCCGCCTTCCACACTATGAAGGATTTCTACTAAAATCGATCCCACCGGATCACTCGGTGCTGCAACACCTACAAGGCAAGTTCACACTTGAACTCATTGGACTCTCTAGTCTCGTACACACCGCAAACCCACAAGCTCGCCGAGGCCGCACCTCAAACACCGAGTTCTCACTAGAACCCGAAACACCGCGAACCCGCAAGTCCGCCTCCTCAAAGCAAAGAAAGAAGTCTTTGGTGATCACAACACTTTGATCACCTAAAAACAATCTCACAAAAACACTCCTATAGGATGAATATATCAATGGGTAACTCAAGTGTTTGTGAGAAAAACAAGGATTGAAATGGTAGAGGAAAACTCAAGAAAATCACTTTGAAACACTCTTGATAAAACTCCCCTTTTGATTGGAAATATTTGCTCTCAAATAAGTGGAGAAAACCTCTTGAAAGAGTGGGAAAAACTGGTGTAAAATCACTTGTCAAATCTTGTAGAAAACAGCCCCCAAATGCCCCAATTTATAGAGCTAGAAAAACTAGCCGTTGGGAGCCAGAATGAGCTGTCGGTCGACCGCCAACGGTCAGATTTCTAACTGTTGGGGTAGCGGTCGACCGGCCCGGTTGACTGAGACCCTAGAACAGAGAGCAGATCTCTCTGCCGGTCGACCGGCCTGGTCGACCGGGGCATTTCCAGAGAGCAAAGCTCTCTGGACGGTAGATCAGGTCGGTCGACCGCCCTCCAGCAAAGGCTGGCGTGCATGTCTGTGCACGTCGGTCGACCGTCCCGGTCGACCGACTTCAAAGCGCGGTCGATCGATCCGGTCGACCGACAGAAGCCAGTCCTGACAATTTTGGGGATTAAAATGTTGGTCATTTTAACTTAAATAAAATCTCATAAATTCACAAAAAATCTACAAAATAGTTTCAATGTTATACTATGATAAACAAACATGCTTGTACAAAATTAAGGCATGTTATAAACAAATTGGACTATTTTGTAACTTGGAAAATTTGGCTCAAAATAAAAACTGTATTTTTCCAAATTGGTTTTTCTAAAACTTCTCCAAATACAAAAACAAGATATTTAAACTCTTTTAAAGCATAGTGTGTATGGATATGATCCACTACACAAACCTGGTGAAATATCTATGTTTTTGATATTAAGCTCTAAATTTGGTTTTGGTTAAATACATGTAAACTTTAAATACCAAAAACCAAACCGGTATTTTTCAAAAAGAAAACTCTTTTGTATTTTTCCAAAATAAACATTCTTTATGAAAAACTTATCTAAATCAAGAGTGTGTGTGTATAGATATACTTGAGCAATCCACCAACTATTCTATCCTTTACGTTTTAACTAAAAATAAAATCTTATAAAAACAAACCTAGACACAAGTTTTCATCTTGAAGTCTTCTCATCTTCTTGACTTGATCCAAACACGATCCAACGAGCTCGACTCCTCTTGAGTACTTGATGTGGTCTTGATGTATAGGCTTGTGAATCAAACCGTGCTAACTCCAAAACTTGACTTTAAATCCTTTGTTGAAGCTACACGCCTACTAAGATCTTGATCACAAATCTGAAACTAAATAAACACAAGATCATTAGTACTATAACTACATGAGTTGATCATCATCAAAACTAGAGTGATAGGCCTTTGGGCCAACAATTCCCCCCTTTTTGATGATGACAAAACTCATGGAGTTATATATGAATGGATTAAAGTAAAGCTTTAAAGAAGCTTCCCGTTAACTCATGCATCACAATAAACAATAAGATATGGCAATGAAGCACATAAACTACATAAACATGTATGCAAATATAGAGATAAAACATGCCAATCAAGCATAAAACAAATCAAATTCTTTTTCTCCTATTTGTAATACAAAACATATATGCATAAATATAAATCCTTCTCCCCCTTTATGAATAAAGCAAGGAAAACATGCATATGTATACCAAATACTTCTCCCCCTTTTTGTCAATCATCAACAAAGGGGTTAAAGTAAAAACAAAATTTTCTTCCCCTTTTTGTCAAAAGCAAAAATCAATGAAAGGGGTGACATTAAACAAATCAATAAAGGATATATGCGATATACATTCATGAAGAGGAAGACGTTAAGTTAACTTCCCTACACATATGCATTACATGAAAGAGGGATGACAAGCCCTAATTCACATAACGCATAATATGTAATACATAAGAGGAGATGTGAAGCTCCCCATACACACGTGCATCACATAAAGAAGAGCTGTCAAGCTCCTCAATATAAGATACACTCAACATGAATCTATATGTAGAAAATATGTTAAGCTCTCCTTGCATATAGGCAATATGAATCAAAACATTTTTAATTTTCTCATTAAAATCAAATTTTGAGTTTTTCTCAATAAAACAAATTTTGAGAATTCTTAGAAAATCAAATTTTAACATATAAACAAAATTTTTAAGATACCAATTGTAGTCAAATTTTAAGATACCAATACCAAATGTAAATAAACATTACAAATTTTGAATTTTAATCAAAAATATGATCATATTGATACCAATTGTAAATTATTGCATATTTTTGATATCAATAAAAATATCAATTTTAAAACTAATGCATAAGCTTATTAAACAATCAATTGAGATACCAATTGAAAATAAGAATTTGAATCAAGCTTAGCATAAACAAACTTTGTGCTTTAAACATATAAACCTATTTTAAATTAAGTACAAATAAATCATATATATGTATGAAAATGAAAATACCAATAGAAATTGATATTATTTGAAATGAAGCATACATATATATAGAACCAAAATATGAGTATATACAAAATGAAAATACCAATTGAGATCAAGTATATAACTCATAACCTTCCACCCATTATATGCTCAAAATAAAGATTTTTCAATTAAGCTTACAAGGCATACTCGCCCATCCATCCACCCATAACGGTGTTGGTAGGGGTTTTCAAAAATAGAGTTTGAAAAATATTTTTAGTATTGAAAACATTACCAAATGAAGAATACTTAACTAGTTAAAATAATTTTTAAAAAACTAGTTAAAGCTCCTTCAAAACATGAAATCAAATCACATGTTTTTCATGAATCATACCAAATACACAAGAGTTGACACTCAAAATCGATAAGGCTCATAAAGATGTTCATGAAACAAGGTCATGACAAAACAATTGAAGTGTGAGTGTTCAAAAATCATGTAAATAACATTTTCATGAAAATAATCAATGAAGCTCAAAAACAAAAGTCAAAATGAAAAATCATTTAAACATTTAAACATAATTTTTAGGTATATGTATGAATTATCCAAAACTAACAATATGCATACATATCCCAAACATAAAAAGAGTCCATAATGTAAATTGCATGAAGGCAAATGACTCATGGGGTATACATATATATTTATTAGATTTGAATACAAAATACATATACATGAAGTAAAACATGAAAATTGGCAAAACAAGTGTAAATGAGAGAATCATCAAAACTAAGCTATACATGTGCATATAGTGAGTACAAATGACAAATGAAGTGCAAACATATATGAATCATTTTGTTGCTCATTACTTGTACATGTATAAATCTAAGTTTTAATAAAATCTATATTTAAACTAGTATTTACCACATGAAGCACAAAAAATGAACATGCTAAAGATATCATATATGAATATGCATGTAAATAAATTAGTAGTTTAGAGATAGTTACCAAACCATAGAACTAAGCTTTAATTCTCCAAAACATGGTGGATGTCCCACCAAACTTCCTTGATAGCGGTGCATCAAATATGTGTCCATCATGTCCATGTGCATCCACCATCAAGGCACCTTCTCTCTCACGTTTTGTGAGAGCCCGCACCTACATCAAAAACACAAGGTGGAAATTTTGGTACCCATTTTCTTTTGGGTCCTTGGGGGTTAGTCTTATATGAAACCCAAACATTTTTGTTATTAGCAAAATTTAAAGAATTTATCTTATCATAACAAAACTTTACTAAATAGCCTTTGCGGCCACAATGTGTACATTTGTACACTTTACTATGCACATGAGTGTGAGGGTGATCGTGGCGTGCAAAGTGTGCATATGCATGATGTGGATGATATGCATGAATATGTGAAGTTTGTTTCTTTGAAAATAAAGACTCCAATGTAGAGTGGTTAAATGCACATGTGCTCAAAGTTGAGCTCAAACAATTTATTTTATGTAACACCCCGAATTTTTCAACCCTGATTTAATACTATATTCCTTGAGTATTGAGATTATAAAGAATATTAGGAATTTTAATTTGGTTATATTTATGTGATAATAAATTTGGAAATTTATCAGGGAAATTTGAAATGAATTAATTGGAAGTATTTAAATAGCTATGCATGTTAAAAATATTTATATGTAATAGTGATAATAATATTGGTGATGTATACAAGAATGTATTGTATATGTTTATGTGTATAATGGTATTTCATGGAAAGATACAAACTATATAAGTGGAAAATAAAGTTTTATTTTATAATGTAGGGTGGAGATGAGAACTAGGGATTTAAAGAGTGAAGTGGAGGGTAGAGATTTAATTGAGATTTGTGTAGGAGAGGTGGCAATTGGAGAGGATCTTATGATGACAAGTGGCAAATAAGGCAAGTATAAATATATAGATAATTATTTATAATAGGTAAGGGAGAGAAATAAGTTTATTTTCTCCCCCAAATCTCTCTCTCTCCCTCACGCAGTTTCCCCCCCCCCCTCTCTCTCTCGCGCGGGTGGCCAAGGAGGCGCGGCCAGGGCGCGGCCGGCCGCGGCCACGCGCGACCGGAGGCGCGGCCAGCGGCGGCCAGGGCCGCGGCAGCGACGGCGGCGGCCGGCTAGGGCGGCCGGACTTCGGAAATTTCGGCTGTGAGTGGGGTTTCCCTTTTTCTCATTCCTCAAATTCAATCAATTTTTATTTTTATCCCTAGATCTTGATCCTTGATTTGAGTAGAATTGTTTCCCTTGAACTAGTCATGTGTATATATTCCTTGAAATCCCTTGGCAATGCATGTAATGATCAAACCTTGATCTCTAAATTTATGAGAAAATTTAATTTGCACCTAAATGATGGGTAAGGAGGTTGCATGTTAAGGTATGATTTTAGGCTTGCTATTAATGGGTTAATTCGATTGTATTTATTAATTAATGGAAGGTGAAAGATTTCTATAGTAGTAATAATGTAGTGGAGGAGACCTTAATTTGACCAAGCTTATCTAGTTTTCAATTTTCAAATTCGGAAAAATTTTAAGGCACATATAATGATCAATTTGTGTCATCTAAGGGAATCCCCAATTTACGATTCCCCCATATTTTCTTTTAAAAGTTTCAGAATAAATTAATTATTTTGAGTGAATAGAGAATACCCCTTATAGGTGCAGGAATTTGTTCAGGATCATAATCTGTAAATTTAAGTGCAGATCAGCAGTATGTTGGGGTTTAATGGTATCATATTTTATACCGTTGGAAAGATAATCGAGTCTATTTTCCAACGGTTCATACCATACCCTCATCGGATATCTGTAACTTAAGCTATGACTGAAACATTGAAGGTTGGTCAAAACTGTCATGCTGCAGAATTCAGCACAGCTGATAGGTTTTGAATTTCTGGAGCAGTTTGGTTAATCAAAACCTATCATGTAATAGGTCATTGGAAAGGTAGTGGAGTCTAGTTTCTAATATATCTTTCCTCGTTCTATTCCTATACGTAGAATGAAAGTTATTATAAAAACTCCGTTGGTTATCCGGAAAGATCGAGCCATAAAATTGTGTCAAACAAAAGGTTCATGACTGGTGGTCACTGCAACATCAAACTACTTATAGTATGTGTTATATTGTCTAAGAGATATATATATAGAGCTATACGAGTCCACCTCCCAGCAGTTTATTCACATTCCGGTTGGATGTAGGTGATAGAGGCTTGACGAAACATCACGAGCAAATCGAGGGATTTTTAGAGTGATCCTTGTTGATATAGTAAAGGCTTTGTAAATCCTTAACATGTAGGGATTTAACTTCAAGTTCATTAATGCACAAAGCTAAATTGTGTTCCTTTTATAATTAAAATATAATTAGAAGAGAAATTTGGAGAACACGGAAATCTCCCCAATTAAACTCAAGCCCTCCTTTCATTAGAATTTTAGTATATAAAGTAGATGAGATTGTACTCCTAACGTCTACACCTGAAGTTGTCTTGGGTAATATTCTAAGAAGTCTAAGAGATAGAAGAGCTGATAAAATCTCATGACCTTGTAACAAAAGATTTAATTATGTTATACCCGAAAGTTGATATCAGCATAATATGAGTCATGAAGGATTTTACTAAAAGTTTTAACAGTGGTATCTACTCCAGATAGCAGACTGTCCTTATCTGGCTCATAAAAATATAAGGTACCAATAAACTTCGTGTGCAGTTTAGTGCCAAGTGAAATGAGATCCGTACTTTACTATGCATATGATAATTTCTTAGAGATTCCGACACTGGGTTAAAAGTGAAAGATTTGTTACTGTTAAGAAGGTTTACATTCCCACCTTCAGTTTAAATAAGATGTTGTCTATATTCTCATTGCAAAGAAAGGTATATACTGCTCAAGTCATTAACATTTCTAAGTTCAGCTGAAAGTGTTTAGAAGTTGTTTAACATAGAAGGTGATATGTTAGTAGATGCCCCTATAACATCGTCATAGTCAACTAAGAATTTTATGAGAATGATTTGTTTTGTATAATATACCTAATATGAATAGTTGGATAGAGCATGAATGGAAATAGATGTTATTACTTAAGTGCTGACCTATTGGAGCACTTATAATTGATAAGCATGTTAAGAATCCGAACTTGAGAATTGTGTGAATATGATTTTGTATGATATTGTGTGAAATGTAGGAAGGGGCCAGCGGGAGCTGGTAAGTGTGAAGACGGGGTATGATATTGTGTGAAATGTAGGAAGGGGCCAGCAGGAGCTGGTAGGTGTGAAGACGGGGTGTGATATTGTGTGTGTTAAATGTAGGAAGGGGCCAGTGGGAGCTGGTAGGTGTGAAGACGGGGTATGAGATGGGTCGTGTGTCATGAAATAAGATGTGCTTATTCAAATTGAACAGTGTTCTATGCTTGTCCTTATGCATGACTGTGAAGCTCTGCTTTATTATAAGAGATAATGAAATATTATATGATGGGTGAAAGTGCAAGGGTTAATCCATGCAGTACTTGAATGGTGATATGATATGCATGTATTTGAATCCTTACATATGATTGAAAATGAATGATTATGTGTGATACAAATGTGTATGTGTGTGTATGTGACACTGGGGGTATGAGGGTTGTGTCATCGTATATGACATGAAACCATCAGAATACAAGTTTAGCTGATTTAAAATGAATACCATGTATTGGGTGAAAATGTGCATGTGAATCCGTGCTTTACTTGAAGGGTGAAGCGTTATTGCATTACGAGAAATATGATATGATTGTATGTTACATAATTATGACTTGTGAAGTAAGTGTTATCTGAATGCAATAACTAGGTTTATGGCATAACTCTTGTGGTTAATGTATGATAGCGTGAAACACAAGGTACGTGAGTAATGCACACTATGTACACATAAGACGAGAGAGTTTGTTATGTAACTCTTAGACCTTATCACACATAAATATGAAAATCCAAGAAAGAAATTGGGGAATACGATCATAAGAGTCTGACCGTCCTCAGAAATTTTAGAGGCTGAGGCCTTAATTATTAAACTATCGGATGCCTTCGATTCTTGCCTTCTTTCTGTTCAGGTTTCTTTCGTTGCATGAATATTCATATACTCTCATTGAGATATTATCTTTTCGTGATTTATTTCCTACCTCACTCACTGAGCTGTCGAGCTCACCCTCCCACAGACTGATATATTGCAGGTTGCTTGGAGGCAGGGGTCAGGTCTATGCTGCGCAGGGTTCGTTCTGTATCAATCCAACTCTTGTATCTTGGAACGCGTGGATTTTTTTGAATGATACATGTGGGTCGTGAGATAGACTATTAATCTTGTATATATATAGATTTGGAGAACCTTGTAGTAGTTTCATTTTAAGTTAACATTCGAGATATCTTGTATTGGGTTGTAGTAATAATATGTATATTTATCAACATGATGCCATGTGAATTTGAAAGTTATCATTCCTGAGACTCTATGGATGAATAGAAAGAAACTCTAGAATTCATATTGATATGTTTCTTCATAAGTAGGCAATGTCAAGCCGAAATACTTTTATGATTGTGTGGATAATGTTGAATAGAGTTATATGGTTAGAATGAGAATAAGTAGGCTGATGTTAGCCGAGATATATCATATCTGTATTGGATATTATATCCGACCAGTAATTACAAAGGAGGTGCTGCCGAAATTTTTAAGAAATAAGGAAATAATTTGATTAATCGGCTTTTGTAAGATGGATGTTATGTAAATTGAGGATTTATTAAACTGGGACCGTTACAGTTGGTATCAGATCATAAGAGTCTGACCGTCCTCAAAAATTTTAGAGGCTGAGGCCTTAATTATTAAACTATCGGATGCCTTCGATTCTTGCCTTCTTTCTGTTCAGGTTTCTTTCGTTGCATGAATATTCATATACTCTCATTGAGATATTATCTTTTCGTGATTTATTTCCTACCTCACTCATTGAGCTGTCTAGCTCACCCTCCCACAGACTGATATATTGCAGGTTGCTTGGAGGCAGGGGTCAGGTCTATGCTGCGCAGGGTTCGTTCTGTATCAATCCAACTCTTGTATCTTGGAACGCGTGGATTTTTTGAATGATACATGTGGGTCGTGAGATAGACTATTAATCTTGTATATATATAGATTTGGAGAACCTTGTAGTAGTTTCATTTCAAGTTGACATTCGAGATATCTTGTATTGGGTTGTAGTAATAATATGTATATTTATCAACATGATGCCATGTGAATTTGAAAGTTATCATTCCTGAGACTCTATGGATGAATAGAAAGAAACTCTAGAATTCATATTGATATGTTTCTTCATAAGTAGGCAATGTCAAGCCGAAATACTTTTATAATTGTGTGGATAATGTTGAATAGAGTTATATGGTTGGAATGAGAATAAGTAGGCTGATGTTAGCCGAGATATATCATATCTGTATTGGATATTATATCCGACCAGTAATTACAAAGGAGGTGCTGCCGAAATTTTTAAGAAATAAGGAAATAATTTGATTAATCGGCTTTTGTAAGATGGATGTTATGTAAATTGAGGATTTATTAAACTGGGACCGTTACAGTTGGTATCAGAGCACAGGATATAGATGAAGGATAAACTTAGAACGAATAGTAGAAGAGGATTGGATTGATGGGGGCTGATTTTTGGATTGATTTGCATGTTTATGCCTTGTATGTATGTGAAAACATTGTTTGACTTGGTTGGTTTAAGGAGGGTAGGAGTTCTTACGTGTATGACTAATCCTGAAGCGCGGGATATTTGGTCACTACCTTATGTTCGGATTATGGTACCCACATGCCAAAATTCGGATGTGTTCGGCTGAGGGTGTGGGCCCTCAGAACGAGCTGCTAGTGGTATGGGACACTGGAGTAAGGAAATGATTAAAATATCAAGCGAGTTAAGATTAAGTCGGATCGTAAGAATATAGTATAGGAAATTGTTCATGAAATACCAAGTTCTTGAGGAAAAGGATCGAAAGGGGTCTTTTATGGAAGTAAGAATTTGAAGTATATAAGAGAAATGCAAAGTTTTATGCTTACTTACTTCAGGTAGCAAGTTTCGAGGACGAAACTTTTGTAAGGAGGGTAGAATGTAACACCCTGAATTTTTCAACCCTGATTTAATACTATATTCCTTGAGTATTGAGATTATAAAGAATATCAGGAATTTTAATTTGGTTATATTTATGTGATAATAAATTTGGAAATTTATCAGGGAAATTTGAAATGAATTAATTGGAAGTATTTAAATAGCTATGCATGTTAAAAATATTTATATGTAATAGTGATAATAATATTGGTGATGTATACAAGAATGTATTGTATATGTTTATGTGTATAATGGTATTTCATGGAAAGATACAAACTATATAAGTGAAAAATAAAGTTTTATTTTATAATGTAGGGTGGAGATGAGAACTAGGGATTTAAAGAGTGAAGTGGAGGGTAGAGATTTAATTGAGATTTGTGTAGGAGAGGTGGCAATTGGAGAGGATCTTATGATGACAAGTGGCAAATAAGGAAAGTATAATATATATAGATAATTATTTATAATAGGTAAGGGAGAGAAATAAGTTTATTTTCTCCCCAAATCTCTCTCTCTCCCTCACGCAGTTTCCCCCCCCCCCTCTCTCTCTCGCGCGGGTGGCCAAGGAGGCGCGGCCAGGGCGCGGCCGGCCGCGGCCACGCGCGACCGGAGGCGCGGCCAGCGACGGCCAGGGCCGCGGCAGCGACGGCGGCGGCCGGCTAGGGCGGCCGGACTTCGGAAATTTCGGCTGTGAGTGGGGTTTCCCTTTTTCTCATTCCTCAAATTCAATCAATTTTTATTTTTATCCCTAGATCTTGATCCTTGATTTGAGTAGAATTGTTTCCCTTGAACTAGTCATGTGTATATATTCCTTGAAATCCCTTGGCAATGCATGTAATGATCAAACCTTGATCTCTAAATTAATGAGAAAATTTAATTTGCACCTAAATGATGGGTAAGGAGGTTGCATGTTAAGGTATGATTTTAGGCTTGCTATTAATAGGTTAATTCGATTGTATTTATTAATTAATGGAAGGTGAAAGATTTCTATAGTAGTAATAATGTAGTGGAGGAGACCTTAATTTGACCAAGCTTATCTAGTTTTCAATTTTCAAATTCGGAGAAATTTTAAGGCACATATAATGATCAATTTGTGTCATCTAAGGGAATCCCCAATTTACGATTCCCCCATATTTTCTTTTAAAAGTTTCAGAATAAATTAATTATTTTGAGTGAATAGAGAATACCCCTTATAGGTGCAGGAATTTGTTCAGGATCATAATCTGTAAATTTAAGTGCAAATCAGCAGTATGTTGGGGTTTAATGGTATCATATTTTATACCGTTGGAAAGATAATCGAGTCTATTTTTCAACGGTTCATACCATACCCTCATCGGATATCTGTAACTTAAGCTATGACTGAAAAATTGAAGGTTGGTCAAAACTGTCATGCTGCAGAATTCAGCACAGCTGATAGGTTTTTGAATTTCTGGAGCAGTTTGGTTAATCAAAACCTATCATGTAATAGGTCATTGGAAAGGTAGTGGAGTCTAGTTTCTAATAAATCTTTCCTCGTTCTATTCCTATACGTAGAATGAAAGTTATTATAAAAACTCCGTTGGTTATCCGGAAAGATCGAGCCATAAAATTGTGTCAAACAAAAGGTTCATGACTGGTGGTCACTGCAACATCAAACTACTTATAGTATGTGTTATATTGTCTAAGAGATATATATATATAGAGCTATACGAGTCCACCTCCCAGCAGTTTATTCACATTCCGGTTGGATGTAGGTGATAGAGGCTTGACGAAACATCACGAGCAAATCGAGGGATTTTTAGAGTGATCCTTGTTGATATAGTAAAGGCTTTGCAAATCCTTAACATGTAGGGATTTAACTTCAAGTTCATTAATGCACAAAGCTAAATTGTGTCCCTTTTATAATTAAAATATAATTAGAAGAGAAATTTGGAGAACACGGAAATCTCCCCAATTAAACTCAAGCCCTCCTTTCATTAGAATTTTAGTATATAAAGTAGATGAGATTGTACTCCTAACGTCTACACCTGAAGTTGTCTTGGGTAATATTCTAAGAAGTCTAAGAGATAGAAGAGCTGATAAAATCTCATCACCTTGTAACAAAAGATTTAATTATGTTATACCCGAAAGTTGATATCAGCATAATATGAGTCATGAAGGATTTTACTAAAAGTTTTAACAGTGGTATCTACTCCAGATAGCAGACTGTCCTTATCTGGCTCATAAAAATATAAGGTACCAATAAACTTCGTGTGCAGTTTAGTGCCAAGTGAAATGAGATCCGTACTTTACTATGCATATGATAATTTCTTAGAGATTCCGACACTGGGTTAAAAGTGAAAGATTTGTTACTGTTAAGAAGGTTCACATTCCCACCTTCAGTTTAAATAAGATGTTGTCTATATTCTCATTGCAAAGAAAGGTATATACTGCTCAAGTCATTAACATTTCTAAGTTCAGCTGAAAGTGTTTAGAAGTTGTTTAACATAGAAGGTGATATGTTAGTAGATGCCCCTATAACATCGTCATAGTCAACTAAGAATTTTATGAGAATGATTTGTTTTGTATAATATACCTAATATGAATAGTTGGATAGAGCATGAATGGAAATAGATGTTATTACTTAAGTGCTGACCTATTGGAGCACTTATAATTGATAAGCATGTTAAGAATCCGAACTTGGGAATTGTGTGAATATGATTTTGTATGATATTGTGTGAAATGTAGGAAGGGGCCAGCGGGAGCTGGTAAGTGTGAAGACGGGGTATGATATTGTGTGAAATGTAGGAAGGGGCCAGCGGGAGCTGGTAGGTGTGAAGACGGGGTGTGATATTGTGTGTGTTAAATGTAGGAAGGGGCCAGCGGGAGCTGGTAGGTGTGAAGACGGGGTATGAGATGGGCCGTGTGTCATGAAATAAGATGTGCTTATTCAAATTGAACAGTGTTCTATGCTTGTCCTTATGCATGACTGTGAAGCTCTGCTTTATTATAAGAGATAATGAAATATTATATGATGGGTGAAAGTGCAAGGGTTAATCCATGCAGTACTTGAATGGTGATATGATATGCATGTATTTGAATCCTTACATATGATTGAAAATGAATGATTATGTGTGATACAAATGTGTATGTGTGTGTATGTGACACTGGGGGTATGAGGGTTGTGTCATCGTATATGACATGAAACCATCAGAATACAAGTTTAGCTGATTTAAAATGAATACCATGTATTGGGTGAAAATGTGCATGTGAATCCGTGCTTTACTTGAAGGGTGAAGCGTTATTGCATTACGAGAAATATGATATGATTGTATGTTACATAATTATGACTTGTGAAGTAAGTGTTATCTGAATGCAATAACTAGGTTTATGGCATAACTCTTGTGGTTAATGTATGATAGCGTGAAACACAAGGTACGTGGGTAATGCACACTATGTACACATAAGACGAGAGAGTTTGTTATGTAACTCTTAGACCTTATCACACATAAATATGAAAATCCAAGAAAGAAATTGGGGAATACGATCATAAGAGTCTGACCGTCCTCAGAAATTTTAGAGGCTGAGGCCTTAATTATTAAACTATCGGATGCCTTCGATTCTTGCCTTCTTTCTGTTCAGGTTTCTTTCGTTGCATGAATATTCATATACTCTCATTGAGATATTATCTTTTCGTGATTTATTTCCTACCTCACTCACTGAGCTGTCGAGCTCACCCTCCCACAGACTGATATATTGCAGGTTGCTTGGAGGCAGGGGTCAGGTCTATGCTGCGCAGGGTTCGTTCTGTATCAATCCAACTCTTGTATCTTGGAACGCGTGGATTTTTTGAATGATACATGTGGGTCGTGAGATAGACTATTAATCTTGTATATATATAGATTTGGAGAACCTTGTAGTAGTTTCATTTCAAGTTGACATTCGAGATATCTTGTATTGGGTTGTAGTAATAATATGTATATTTATCAACATGATGCCATGTGAATTTGAAAGTTATCATTCCTGAGACTCTATGGATGAATAGAAAGAACTCTAGAATTCATATTGATATGTTTCTTCATGAGTAGGCAATGTCAAGCCGAAATACTTTATGATTGTGTGGATAATGTTGAATAGGGTTATATGGTTGGAATGAGAATAAGTAGGCTGATGTTAGCCGAGATATATCATATCTGTATTGTATATTATATCCGACCAGTAATTACAAAGGAGGTGCTGCCAAAATTTTTAAGAAATAAGGAAATAATTTGATTAATCGGCTTTTGTAAGATGGATGTTATGTAAATTGAGGATTTATTAAACTGGGACCGTTACATTTTATTTTTCAAAAACTTCATCTCATTAGTAGTGGCATGTAAAGCATGATGAGAATGAGAATCATTTTTCTTATTCTTTTTAGAAATATTTTCTTTTTCTTTTTCAACCATTTTTCTTTTCAAAGAAGTGTTTTCATGCAAAGCAACTTCTTTTTGTTTTTCCACCAAAATAATTTTATTTTTCAAATTAGTGTTCCCTTCACAAAGATCATTTAATTTAGACATCAAGGAAACATTCTCATTTTTTAAAACTTCATTTTATTTTTCAATGCATGCAACTTTATTTTTAAAAGAATCATTTTCTTTCAACATGCAATCAAAATTCTTTTTCAAATTTTTGTTATCCTTTTTAAGCAATACATATTTTTCTAAGAGTTGTTGACAAAAAGATTCAAGTTCATCATATGACATATCAACATCCTCTTCTACCTCGGATTCGGTAGTTACCTCAAGGGGTTTATCCCCTTGGACCATGTAGCACACGTTGGAGGTGTCACTTCCAACATCCGAGTCGCTCCCCGCATAATATTGTTCTTGTTCGCCAAGGGAGAGAATTGTGTTCCATACTACAAAAGCCGAATCAATGTTAGATACCCTAGATAAATATTCTTTATTTAGGGTTGATTTTAAAGCATGAATGGCCTTTGCATTAGCCTCAAAATTTTTGCCATTTAAACAATAAGAATCTTTAGTAGTGACAAAATAAACATGAATGCCTAGGGCCTTGAGGTACAAGGACATCTTAATCTTCCATATTTGGATGTTAAGAATGTCAAAAGTGGGAGGTGACATGAAATCCATGGTGTGTGTACAAAATTATGATTAGCTTAAAAATGAGGATCTTTAACTCTAGGTTGTTAGACCCAAATCAAGAGCACTTGGCTCTGATACAAATTGTAAAATCACCTAGAGGGGGGTGAATAGGTAATGGCTAATCTAATGGTCACTAAATGCGGAATTAAAAATTTATTAACTAAACACCAAGTTTAACACAAGAGTGTAGCCGGATTCCCCGTGAAGGGCTCTGGACTAACTCCTCAAGATTCCTCTAAATAGAGTTGAGGTGCCGTGTTGGCTCTCTTGGTTGAATACAAGTGTTAGCAAACAATCCCCAAGAATAATAATAATTAAGCACACAATAAGAATAAAGACAACAATAGCATGCAAGATATAAATAAGTAAGAGACAGAGAGAGAGAGAGAGAGAGAGCAATCGCAAACACGGGAGATTTGTTTCGAGGTTCGAGCACACTTGTTCTACATCCCCGCCTTCAACACTATGAAGGATTTTCATTAAAATCGATCCCACCGGATCACTCGGTGCCGCAACACCTACAAGGCGAGTTCACATTTGAACTCCTTGGACTCTCTAGTCCCGTACACACCGCAAGCCCACAAGCTCGCCGAGGCCGCACCTCAAACACCGATTTCTCACTAGAACCCGAAATACCGCGAACCCGCAAGTCCGCCTCCTCAAAGGAAAGAAAGAAGTCTTTAGTGATCACAACACTTTGATCACCTAAAAACAATCTCACAAAAACACTCCTATATGATGAATATATCAATGGGTAGCTCAAGTGTTTGTGAGAAAAACAAGGATTGAAATGGTGGAGGAAAACTCAAGAAAATCACTTTGAAACACTCTTGATAAAACTCCCCTTTTGATTGAAAATATTTGCTCTCAAATAAGTGGAGAAAACCTCTCGAAAGAGTGGGAAAAACTGGTGTAAAACCACTTGTCAAATCTTATAGAAAACAGCCCCCAAATGTCCCAATTTATAGAGTTTGAAAACTAGCCGTTGGGAGCCAGAATGAGCTGTCGGTCGACCGCCCGGTCGACCGCCAACGGTCAGATTTCTGACCGTTGGGGTAGCGGAAGACCGGCCCGGTCGACCGAGACCCTGGAACAGAGAGCAGATCTCTCTGCCGGTCGACCGGGGCATTTCCAGAGAGCAAGCTCTCTGGACGGTCGACCGGGTCGGTCGACCGTCCCGGTCGACCGACTTCAAAGCGCGGTCGACCGGCAGAAGCCAGTCCTGACAATTTTGGGGATTAAAATGTTGGTCATTTTAACTTAAATAAAATCCCATAAATTCACAAAAAATCTACAAAATAGTTTCAATGTTATACTATGATAAACAAACATGCTTGCACAAAATCAAGGCATGTTATAAATAAATTGGACTATTTTTGTAACTTGAAAATTTTGGCTCAAAATAAAAACTGTATTTTTTCAAATTGGTTTTTTCAAAACTTCTCCAAATACAACAACTAGATATTTAAACTCTTTTAAAGCATAGTGTGTATGGATATGATCCACTGCACAAATATGGTAAAATATCTATGTTTTTGACATTAAGCACTAAATTTGGTTTTGGTTAAATACATGTAAACTTTAAATACCAAAAACCAAACCGGTATTTTTTAAAAGAAAACTCTTTTGTATTTTTTCAAAATAAACATTCTTTTATGACAAACTTATCTAAATCAAGAGTGTATGTGTATAGATATATTTGAGCAATCCACCAACTATTCTATCCTTTACATTTTAACTAAAAACAAAATCTTACAAAAACAAACCTAGACACAAGTCTTCATCTTGAAGTCTTCTCTTGAAGTCTTCTCATCTTCTTGACTTGGTCCAACACGATCCAACGAGCTCGACTCCTCTTGAGTACTTGATGTGGACTTGATGCATAGGCTCGTAAATCAAACCGTGCTAGCTCCAAAACTTGACTTTAAATTCTTTGTTGAAGCTACACACCTACTAAGATCTTGATCACAAATCTGAAACTAAATAAATATAAGATCATTAGTACTATAACTACATGAGTTGATCATCATCAAAACTAGAGTGATAGGCCTTTGGGCCAACACTCTCCCACTGCCTTCTTTCTCCCTATCACTTTATAAATCTCTCTCTTCTAACTTTCTCTCTTTTCTTTTACCTTATGTTTCTCTCCCACTCTCACACCCTCTCTCTCTCATCATTCTTTCTCTTTCGGCCCATTGCCCACCTGACTGCCGTCACCGGCCAGAGCTAGGCCACATACCCTCCTCTCCATCCCTTTATTTTCATCATACTCTCCCTAGATCTCTCTATCTCTCTCTCTTTCTCACACTCTCTCCATCTTATTCACTCTCTTTCTCTCTCACTATCTCTCATTATCTCACCCACTCTCACCACCCAACCCAGACTGTCGGCCGACCGGCGTCGCCACCGGCCAAGTTAGCCCCCCACTGCACAACTCTCTTTTCTCTTCTCCTCTCTTTCTCTCTTCCTCACTCTTTCTCATTTCTCTCTCCCTATTTGTCGCCGGCCGACCGGCCCTGTTGCTGCCGACTGGCCGGGCCGCCGCCGGCCAGCCAGTAGCTGTCGTGCCGCCACCAGCGGCCAGACCGCCTCCCTACTGCTTCCTTCTCCACTCTCTCTCTCTATCTTTCCATCTCTCTCCCTCTCTCACTCTCATATTGGGTCAAACCCAATAACAAAACCTGACCCATATCCAACCCGCACCTACAACCCACTAACTTTATAATAAAGGTAAAATTACAAAAACCCTCCTGATAATTTAGATTATTTACATTTTATACCTTATAAATTATATATCTGACCCATTTTTATTAGTTTTAGTGTTTGGGCGATATCTTAACCATTTGGAGTCTGATTTGGATGATTCTCAAGCCGTTGCGATCGTAAAAAAATAAGGTACATTTATGTGATAACTATGTGAGTGTTTTTATTTTATAAAATATATTTTATCATGTTGAATAAAATTAATTTATTGATTTGTTTAATAAACTGTAATTATCGTCCAATAAATCATGAAAATAGTAAATCATAAAGAAAAAATGTGTGAATGCTTTTTTAAAGATATTCAATAATATAATAATAATTTATTATGTTTCTTAATTTAATATAAAATATTAATGATTTACCTAAATATCGAGTAAATATTAGACTGTAGATTAAAGAAATTATGGATTAATAAATTAATAATTTTAATATGGCTGTGAAGAGTTTGAAAAGTTAATTGTAAATAATTATTTTATGATATCGATCGTGTTAATAGTATTGAAAACATCAAAATATTGATATATTGACACATGATCATGTTAATGATATCACTCTGATACTGTCACTGACATATGAGAACAAATACTATCATACTGAGTACATATTTCTGGTTTTATGAATTATTATTATATCGTATGCACAATACTATATGTTATGATCATGAACACAATTATTTCATGTTCTTGTATTACTATTATATGGATAAACCCAAGTATATGACATAATTGTCTCTTGTATCACTAATATTGATATGACATTCCTGTTACATGAATTCAAATGTATGGATAGTCTGATTGTTCATGTATTCCTGTTATATGGATTATTCTTATTTAGATATTCTTATATTACTATTACATGAATAGCTCCTGAATACAGTACATGATCATTTCTTTCCTGATATTGATATGATATTTCTGTTACTTGGATGCACCGACATCTGACTTAAGATTTGCGGAACTAAGTGAAATATAGAACAAAATGTCATGCCACACATATGGTGGGGGCCGCCTCTTGAACCCGTGGGAGCCACCTCTAAAATCTCACGTCTTATGGATCTCATGCCTCCTATTATCCTGTTACATGTTATTAGCACTGTTGTTACTGCGTAGTTAAAAATAACAAATATATTATGAGGATGAGGGAAACTTGATGGTCAACTAGGTCTTGTCAGGTAGATGTCCATGTGTAACACCCCGATCATTAATATCCTAATATTTGATTAACATGATTTATTTAAAATTTTAGCTCTTGGTTTAAGGGAGTATACAATTTTAGTAGGGGTGAGGATGAAATCAAGTATTTTGTATAATGAATATTTTCACATTTATGTGGGAAAAAATTTTAGTGGATTGAAAATTGGGCAAATATGAATAAGTGTGTATAAGTGTATGAACTTGTATATGTAAATGGATATATGTGTATATATATAAGTTATATACAAATATCATCATAATTGTAAATGCAAGAATTTACTATAGAAAGAGAGTTAGTGGAGGGAGTTGGTGTACATGAGAGGGGATGATGAAGGGTTGGGATTTACCTTGAACTATGTGATTACATGTGGCATGAGAAGAAAAAGGAGAGATAAAATTTATTTGGTATTGTGTATTGTGATAGGGGGTTTGTGCTAATTAAGAGATGAATATTTTCCATCTCTCTTCTCATCTTCATCATCCCTAATATCAAACCCTAGATCCATCTCTCTTAAATTCCCTCTCCTCTTCCTCTCTTCTCCCTTCTCCCTTCTCTCTCTCTCTCTCTCTCACAGGGCGGACCACGACCTGGCTGCCGTGGGAGCGGCCAGGTATGGCCGTCGCCGCGGCCAGAGCCGTGGCAGCACTGGCGGCACTCAAGGCGGTGGCGGGCAACGGGTCTTCTTATTGATCTATAGGTGAGGGAGATCTCTTCCCTTTGACCTAAAGTCACTTTCTAAAATTTCAATTTCAACATATACTCACCTTGAGTTAAGATTTCATGACTTATACCTCAAGCTTTCTTAGATCTAAATTTATTGGTGTTAATTTCTTGAATAGATGAATGGGTTTTCATCTATTGAACTCAAGTTCTTTCCCACCTTGATGTTTCATGGGTTAAATTTTCTTTTGTGGGCTTATATTGAATGGATGATGAAAATCCCATCTTGGTTCTTGGATTACATAATAGAAATCAATAGATGGGTATGTTGGTGGTTTACTTAGAAATGTTTTCATGTAAAACTCTAGTATGGTATAAACCACTTGCTATTATGGTCCCTTGTGTACAATTGACTACAAATCATATGAACTACATAACGTAGGGTAGGAGTTCAATCTACAAAAAAATGGTTAAAGAAAGTAAAAAATCACTATTGTTATTATGACAACAGAAGAGACAATGGGGTGGGTGTTTTCATGAAAATCTCGAAATTCATCGAGGTAGTTGAAAAAGATTGATTCTTGTTGTTATAGAAAAAGGTCCCACAAAACCTTCAAGCGTAGGACTTGACTTCAAGTTCATTTATGTACAAGGTTAAAGTTTGTCTCGGCATATCTAAAAGAGAAATTTTGAGAACATGAAGGTCTCTAAATTAAATCTAAGCTCTCCCTTCATTAAATTTTATATACAAAGAAGATGAGATGGTACCCTGAATATCTACACCTATAATGCCTTGATTGATGCTCTAAGAAAGAAAATCTCATGATCTTATAATGAAAGATTAATTAAGTTATATCCGAAAGTTACAATTTGCAAAATATAAGTCATGGAAGCTTTAAAGGATATCTTGGCCCTGAAGGGAAGAAATAGTAGGTCGGGACTCTCTCATTGCTCGTTTTGACTATTTATTATTTATTTAATAACTTTTTCTAACTTTTCCTAAGCTATCAATTTTTCGGAGAATTCTATTAAGTAACAAGAGCAATCACAAATACATTAAGAGTGGGTTTAATATATACCTCAAGTGTAGTCAAATTTCTTTTTACTTGCTTTGATACCTATTTGATAAGGTAATTATTTGGGTATGCCATATCATTCTGTAAATTCACATCATCCTCCAATTCTCTTGATCACCTGTACTTGAACTCCTTCTAGGCGTTTGGATTATATTGTAGTAGTGTTGTATGCATCATATGTGCTAGGAAGCGATATACTCATGTGACTTCTACGCATCACTATTTTTCCTCCTAAATCGAGATTGTATACTTAAAGTCACAAATAATTGCGCTACAAGTTGATGAAGTCTTTCTAATATTGTCCACCTTGTTTCCGCATACTGCATTAGACTGAATTATCCGTATCACAAAGTAAGGATATGATTTTTCACAAGTAGGAGGGAAAGATTTTATGATAGTTCCTTTATATAAATAATCAAGTTAGCCCGATGAACGATTGAAGGCCGTAAGATATAAATTTTGGGTTTAGAAGCCAAGTATTCAATTATGACTATGAATACAACCAATAGGAATTAAGGAAGATAAGGCAAGACTACATCCGATAGCAAGATGCGTATGAGTTAACCTTATATATGCTAACTTAATTAAGTATCCTCGTACTCTAACTGTGGACATCTAAGCCCTTCTCAATTTTGCATGTAAAAAGGGGTCAGTTAGTTAGTGCAAGAATAAGAAGTAGATATGGTGGCACAATTAGTGAAAACCATACTAGTGTACAAGTAAAAAGTTAAACTTCCCAATGTACTAACTGGATGTGGCTATGGTTAAGTGAATAAGCCTGAAGCTCTTAATATAATCAAGTCATATGAAACTAGAATGACTAATGGGATTGTATATGGATGACTGCCATAAATAACAACCAATACATAATTACTCGAACCCAATATGTGGGTTGGTGACGATAACACTTAATTACCTGAAAGGAGAACGGAAGAGCCAATAAACTCTTGATAAACTCAAAAATCGATATGAAATTTGATGATCATTTACACTTGCATACTGAACTTGAATCATTAAGTATTATACCTTATGAATGCGCGTAAAAATTTTGATAAAAGAAATATGAGTATTGTTAGAGTATAACTATTGAGCAATCATCTATAGTGAACAATTTGAGTAAGTCAAAAACCTGATTAGTGGGCTAATCAACTCTATAAATTAAACAATAAGATGTATGAAGGGTGGAGTATAGCTAAATGCAAGACTTACTCATACGAATTAGGAATTTATGTATTAAAAGTGTAATCAATGGTTAGACAAAATACTGAACGATTGACATTGATAATATTTTGTGTGTAAATTGATTGTTACATATGAATGATACTGAAGTATGAATGTGATTAAGTATAACATGAGTTATACAATTATACATGCTCATACACATACACCTCTATCTGGATACACAGTTGTTGATAATATGAATGAGAACTCAATTTACATGAATGAGATACGTAGGCCACTTTACTGTTACCTTACAACTCATGTGTGATTGTATAACCAGTAAACCATGTACATCTTATTGATAATAGAATTACTAAGACAGGAAAGTGAAATGTAACTTATGTTTGCATACACATATACAGTGAATTACATACATTTCCCAGTGATAGAAGTGATAAGCTGAGAATCGAAGTATAATAAATGGTCAGATTGTTGTAATATGATGAAGTGATTGTTATCTGAGTGTATGTATACATATGTAGTGAACCACATGAAGTTCTTCAGTAATATAACTGATGAGCTGCAAAGCAAATCATAGTATTTAATTGATATTCATATTGTTACTACACTGATTGTTATCTGCATGTAATATAAGCATGTCTTTTGCTTTCTTATTCATTGGAGGAAGGGGTCGGGCAGGAGCCGGTAGGAGGGGAAAGACGGTGTTATTGTGTTATATACGTTCTTATATCCAGAGGAAGGGACCCGTATTGCACGGGCGGAGTGCGAAGACGGTGCTATATACATATATATGGAGGAAGGGGCCCGTATTGCACGGGCGGAGTACGAAGACGGTGCTATATATCATATTGGGAGGAAGGGACTCGTATTGCACGGGCGGAGTGCGAAGACGGTGTTATGATATACATATATTTGCATGTTTACAAATGATTGAGAATGAATGGCTATGTGTGATACATATGTGTGTGTGACACTAGGGGTATGTTGGATCGTATATGATAATGAAAACATCAGAATACAGATTTAGCTGATTGAAATGAAATACTATAAATTGTGTGAAAGTGTACAGGGTAATCCATGCATTACTTGAAGTGTGATGCGATATTGTATTATGAGAAGTATGATATGATTATATGTTATACAAGTATGGTGTGTGATGTATGTGTTATCTGAATACATAAATTAGGTTTATGGCATAACTATAGTGGTTAGTGTATTATAGCATGGAATACAAGACAAGTGAGTAACACACACTATGTACACATAAGATGAGTTTAAATAACTAAACAAAAATTTATTTTTATGTAACTCATAAATCTTATCACACGGAAAGATGAAAAATCTAAGAAAGGAATTGGGAAGTACGATCAAAAGAGTCTGATTGTCCCCAGAAATTTTAGAGACCGGGGTCTTAATTATTAAACCATGGGATGCCTCTGATTCTTTGTCTCTTACTGTTTCAGATTTCTCTTATTACTTGAATATTCATACTTCCCATTGATATATTATCATTTCCTGATTTATTCCTACTCTACTCACTGAGCTGTTGAGCTCACCCCCCCACAGATTATTATATTTTCAGGTCATGGTGCGACGAAGATTCAATGTAAGCTTTCAAGCGCCTTGTTGGAAATCCTGTTACATAGAGAAGTTTTAGAGTTGTACTTTGTGTGATTGTAATTTAGTTCTTGTTGTATATATTCATTATCCTATTTGAAGTGTACTTATAGCAAGTGTTAGTGTTGAATAGATGGATAGTCTGAATCCATGTATTATATGGAGATATGAGTTTGGTTATAATTATGATGAGTTAGAGTTAAAGATGGTTTGGCATTATAATGTGGATGCCGAGAGGGGTGCTCTCGAGTACTTAATTATTGAGTTTCATATAAGAGGCTGTGTGAGCTGAATTATATTTATAATTGCGTGGGCGATTGTTGGGTTGGTTTATATGCTTGGATTGAAGATAAGTAGGCTGGTGTTGGCCGAAATTATTGTGATATGAAATGTATATTTGGACATTCAGTATTTACAAAGTAGATGCTGCTAAAATTTTCAGGGATATTAGAGATGAGTATGATAATCTGTTAATCAATAGAGTTGTTTATGCAAATTGAGATCATTAGAAATCTGGGACCGTTACACCATGGATCTATATTAGTTCTACTGCAGAGAACGTGGCAGTGCTGGCTACCACTTGTCATTGCTCAATGAGCTCCTTATTTCTTGTTTCGCTTTAGTGGGCTGGCCCTGGTCTCAGCAGACAGGGACTTGTTTAAGGCCGTGATGCTGGGTATGCACGGGATACACCCACCCGATTAGAGCTCCTCGACTCTTGAGTTTCAATTAACATAATAAAATAGTATAAATAATGAAGACAACAGGAATACTTGTTATTTAATCACTTTCTCGTTCGGATAATGGTATCCGTATGCCATGTTCGGATGGGTTATGTTGGATTACGAGCTCCAGTATGAACTGTCGGTGGTATGGAATACTGAAAGAGATTGATTAAAATATTATGTGATACTGATTGTTATTATTGTATAAATAAAATACAATGCTCAAAACATGTATATTATTGTCTATTTATATTGTGTTACACTTTCTGATTTTCTTGTCTCCCAACATGTTACATGTATACTCTGTATTTCATGTATTCTATATAGACACACTATTCCTGTACACTCGCGAACTCTATAACATGATTAATTTTATTTATTTCTTGAGTAGATGTACATATTAATCATTACTACCATTATATTAATGTTACTGTTAAATTTAAAACAATAAATGTGAAATAATTATTACTTGATACAAATTAATAATACAAATTGATTTCAGTAGTATACAAGTGAATTCTGCATCTTATCATTAAAATTACGCCGTAATAATATGATAATAGTTAGTAATATTTTAACGGTAATGTAACATTATAATGTTAGTAGTATTGCATTGTGAACTGAGTAACAATATAACTATATTATATCATTGTTATTTAGATTTGTATTATATGTTATCGTGCTTGTAATATTATTATAGTATACTATTTTATTCTTTCATTTTACCACTCACTAGGCCGCTTTCTGACGACCCTGAAGTTGCTTCCTAAGGTGAGAGCTCAACGATTTCATAGTTCTCGATGTTTCTCGGGATAGTAGTCGAGGACATGTCATCTTTATTATTCATAAGTATCTTTATTATTTTATAATTGCTTCCTTCATTATTCATGTTTTCATATCTATCATGATCATTCACCCTTTTGCAGGTATTCTTGTATTTATTTAAGCTGAATTTATATTGTATATATTGTGTTTATTCTCTGTATTAAGGCTTAACGTATATATGTGTGGAGTATTCTCCTCGTGTATATGCGTCGCCAGCTCTGATCGCGTCCCTGCTATAGTATTTTTTGAGAAGCGGGGCGCGATAAAGGCAATTTGGCTTCAAGGATTGCTTGACGACTTGGGGATTGATCATGATCTTTTGAGGATCAACTGTGATAGCATGAGTGGAATCCATTTGGCATAGAATCAGGTGTATCATCAAAGAACGAAGCACATCGATGTCATGTTCTATTTGGTTCGGGAGATTCTTGATGAGGGTGACATCGAATTACAAAAGATTCACACGAAGGAGAATCCCGCCGATATGCTTACCGAGGTTATTCCAGGAGTGAAGCTTACACATTGTAAGGAGTTACTTCATATCCTTACAGTTGTTTGAGTTTTATGGAGCTCATTTTGATGAATTACGGATGACTTGATCCCCTGGGCAGGGGGTACACAGGCAATCACACTACTGTAGTCCGTTTAAGTCGACATGGCGCTATGTTGTGTTCAGTTCAGATTTGAGAAATGATCACCGAGGTGGAGAATTGTGGGGAGAGTGTAAAGTCTTAATGGTGGAGTTTTTGTAACTCTTTGGTGTTAGTACAGAGTTTGCATGAAGTGTTAGGATGCAACAGATACGTGGATACGCTAACAGGAGTAGTAGTTTGCTTTGTCTGTCGATGAAGCCCTGTCAACAGGTTTTTTCAGAGAGTCGGGTGTTGTATAGACTAGCCAAGCCTGTCGACAGGCCAATAGGCCTGTAGGCCTGTCGACAACGATAGGCTTCTGGGCGGTTTTCCAAATTTAATTCAGAGTTCGTTTCTGATCCGAATTTGGAATGTTTGGTTTCTTTATTTTCATGAATCATGTGGCTATATAAAGAGGGGTATTGCCCTTATTGATTGTGCCTTGTACTTGATTGATCTAATAAGATCTCTCTCCCCTTCTTTCCCGAGGACGAAGGCAATTACCGAGCCTCGTTAAATTTGTGCTCTCACTTTTTTTTTCTTTGATTGCTTTGTTCGTACAATTGGCGACTATTCTCTGATGTTTGTTGTCCTCTGTTGCAAGGGATTCCAACCGCATGTAATTAGAAGTTTGGCAACCATGGAGTGTGAAGATATAGTGACACAACCTCATATAGGTGTCCCTAACTTTTCGGAAAGGCACGCATTTGCAAGCGTCGAAAATCTAGCTAGTTAGCATTTGTTTCAACAGTAATGAACCTGGCCACAAATTATACTTAATTAAGGTTGGAAGTGATCATGTGATTCCCGTCTAATTATATCCCACCAAGACAAATCAAACGCCACGGCTTCAATCTCCCCGTTCTCCAAAATGACAAGTAAATACGATAAGGAGCGAGGACCAGCTGTCATTAATACTTTGCAAGCTCGCAATTTGATCCATCCGCTCATTAAATGCTGAACCAAAGAGCAGCAGAAAGAGACAAGACTTGAGGACAACAGACGGCGAAAAACGGCAGCACGTTGGCTCGCAGCTTTGATTGCTTGCTCTGACTAATAGTCCCACATCGGTCAGAGTTTCGTAAAGCCCCAGCCGCGCTTGTTATAAAATATGATTAAGGCCCACCCCAACGATGCATGAGTCCCATATGGCTGCGGGAGTGGCAGTTCAATGCTGACTGTTTGGATGGCGTTATTTGCAGACACAGAAGAGGCCCCACCAAATCGTACCTAAGTTTATGTTAGGTTCGTACTTGACAGCTGTAATGGAAACTTGTGAACAAAATCTAATGAATTATATACTAATGGATTAGAAATGCCGCCTGAAAAGGTGATTGCCCCGTGACAAGCCACCTGGCCCTAAATATCTTCTTTAATTTTCACAAACTTCACACAAACAAGCTTAGGTGTTTGAGATCCAAGGTTCACATTTTTTTTTTAAATTTAATTGTAGTTATCTCAAAAGTATAATACTCTTTTTGCGTGGGAGGTTGTGGGCTTAGATCTGTAGAACTAATATACAAAGAGACTCAAATTAAATGTAAACCCCCCAAAAATCATGCGTCTTCACGATAAAAAGTATGGGAAGGCTAATGTTAATTTATTTCATTATTAATTTATGTGCACCATATAAAGACTAATTGAGACAGTCAAACGATAATTTATCTCTTTCCTGTGAGTTCTATTTCATTTCTACATGTGCCTCTTTTATTCTGAAGAATGACAATAAAGATGCTCATAGATACAATTCGACATGATTTGAATTTTTGTGCATTAGCTCGCTTGGTAACTTGATGTTGAGTTGTGGCCTTGTCATCACACGCATTTGTTAGCCACAGGCATGAACCGAATCCAAGCATTAATTAATCGAGCGCCGTTTGGGGAAGATTTCTGCTCCGCGTCATCAATGCTGACATGAGATTTACCCTCCACTAAACTAAAGCCTGGGAAAACAAGCCTACAATGGTTGACGCCTTGCTCACTCCTTGCTCCAATTGGTGACGCCTGTCACTCACTTGTCAATACCACACAAGACTGCATCAAGTACGTGCCAAGTTTTGAGAGCTTGAGTTTGCATTTGATCATTGCAGTGATCTTTAATCAAGTCACCTCACTCTTTCACAATTGGCTCCTTGCTCAAGGATTCAAAAGCCCCATGAATGCAACTGAGATGCGCAACATGCACGTGGAGTTTTATAATCTAAACTCAATCCGTGTCAGAAGACGAAATGCTTGGTTCAACAGCTTGAACTTGTGATAATGCATCAAATGGTGCCACGTACATCATAGTCAAGACAACGAAATCCTGTCTCGGTTTCAATCAGAGCTTTGTCATTTTCTTGCTGCGGATGGGTCAATGGAGGTTGAACCCTCATCCTGTTTAGATTCGCATGTTATGTAATTTGTCTGCACATAGGGAACGATATTATTTTCGTTCTTGACAAAGGCAAATCGCAACTACTTTCGTGTAAGTAGAACATTAAATTTGTTAGTTTGTCTAAACTTGTCTGACATATAAAGAGTCTGTAGTCCTTATGTTCCTCGTGCAACAAAACAATGAAACGGCCTTTGAACTTGCCGAAAGGAAGAGACTTCATCAATGTGGCTGCAAGGGGTGAGGCCCACTATTGTGTCTTGCTAGCTCATTTTGCCAAATGAGTCGTCACCTCATTTTCCTTTTACCTATATATGTGTGCACGTGGAGAGAGAAACATGGCTACTTTCGGAGCAATTTGAGAATGAATTATTCCCAATCAAATTCAATATTACGACAATCAAATACAAAATCTATTCCGCTGAAGTTGATCTATATTATTTAAAGTAATCAAAAATAAAAAATCAAGTGTTTTGTAATTTTCTTATCCATACATCAAATAGGGCACAAGATGAACGGTCAAAAGTAGCATATTACTTAAATTTATGACTTTAGACAAACAAATTCTCGATCCGACCATTTGATCATGATCTAAACATTAAAAAACCCTCATGATTAGTCTCTAAAACTGCATATTTCATACCACATATTCACATTTATTTTATATTAATTCTGTTAATAATGGTTTACTTATGTGATTCTAGATTCATGGTGTGGAATGAAGAAGAAGACCCTAAATCACCATTTAATGGGTTATTAAAGACCTATAACATAGTCATTGACCTAGAAGAACTGATTCGTTAAAACCAGGGGCCTAAACCAGAAATCAGGACCTGTAGACGACAAGACACTGACGGGACAGCATGCGGCCGAAAGTGCCGCGCGCGCTTCCCTAGGGAGGCCACGTTTTTCCGGCCTGGGAAGGCTGACCGCGGCCGTACGGCCACGACTAAGCCCGTGCTTCTGGCCAACTGTTGCCAGCCTAGTCCCCTTTCCCCTGGTGCCTATAAATACTCCTGAGGTTCTCCGTCAGCAAGATATGCAGAGTTTAGAGTAGTTTTCATCTCCATTTTGTAGTTTAAGGTAGTTTAGCTTAGTGTTCTTCTTTTTCCTCTTTTGTATTTTTCATTTCTTATAGATCTTATAATAGGGAGAGAGAGAGTGGTATATGTTGGGAAGCAAGAGTGCTTGTAATAGAAGGTGACAATTTATGAAAGGTGCTTTCTTAACTTATCTTTATTTTCTTCTCTCTAATCCCTTTTACATGTGTAGCTAATATTTCTCTCATGGCAACTAACTACTAACCACTAACTAGTCTAACTTCTTATTTGATAATCCACATGAATCTAATAGCCTCTACTTGGCCTTGCTCTTGCAACAGCAATTGATGGCTCATGATGATGGATCTAACACTCTAACATCTAAATCTCTAACAGGCTAACATTACTTTATTTCATGCTTGCTCTTATTAGGTATTAATGATTTAAGTGTAGCTTGCACTTGTTGGTTGAATTTGGATATGAAAGTTAACATATGAGCCATGCTTTGTAAAGCTCTTGAACCAAGGACTAGTAATGGCCAATGATACATGTGAGGCAACTATCACTAAGAGATTAGCATGTTAGTGAAGTCATTAGTAGTTAGTAGCCATGGGTTTTCTTTATCTTTTTATTTTATTTCAGAAATATATCAAAAATCACAAATATCTTATCTTCTATGTTTCCCACTTCTTCGTATTTCACCGTACTCTTCTCTTACCATTCTTTGTTTTCTTTTCTTTTGATTCTTTAAATATTGAAGAACTTTTAACACAGACGTGAATCAACCGGTAAAGTTTCTATCACCTCCCGTCCTTGTGAATTCGACTCGTTTTAGCCTCTATACTATAACGGAAGTATCGAGAAAGTCAAAGCACACACTTTAAATATCGATTTCAAAACATACACTTTTTGTGTGCGGTTTTCCCCCGATCAAATTTTCGCGCCGTTGCCGGGGATGGAACGGTTTGATTTCACGTTTTTATTAACTTTTCTTCTTTGTTTTGGTGTGCAGGTCAAATTTTTTAGCATTGCAGAAGTCCACACTTGCTCTTGTGTGGTTGGGTAAATTCTTATATATTCTTATTTTCTGCTGCTAGTTTTTATTTATATTACCTGTACACTGTAATAATTTTAAGAACTAAAATACAGAAATTGGATGCTTTAAAATGGTTTAGACATTTGCATCTAGACACGTGTCAATTTTTTATTCCAATATACTGTATTTTGTTGTTGTGATCTTGACGGAGGTGTACATATTGCATTGCATATAATTAAGACAAACACGTGGGTGATTTATTCTCTTTGTGTGTTCATTCTTATCTATATTGCACACTTGCACGAATTAAAATTAAGGGTAAAACCCAATACAACATAAGGTAGGGAAGTCATTATCCTTTCTTAGCCCAAAAAAATCACCTCCCCACTCAAACAACCTAAGCCTAAATAAAATTTGCTAGATGTTGGCCCCTAAGGACATCTCGGACTCATTTACGAGATTGATCTAAGGAAAAAGTTGTTAGAAGTTGACTCTTGTCAAATCGGTGTCTAAGGTTGGGGATTGAGAGGCGAAACCTTGAAGAACAGTGGTTTGGTATAATTAGGCCCGTTGCTCCGGCACAGATACCTCCCACTGATCTTGCCCCTACCTGGCCGATAAACTCGTGGTCAGATTCCGACAATATACCCCCGTGGACAGTCTAACCAGTTAGGAGTCGTCTAGGTCTAAGTTAACCCTAGCATAGGCTTGATTTCTTTTTCTTTTTGTTTGTTTGTTTGTTTGTTTTCTCTTTTGTAAATTATGATATGGATTTCAACAACAATAATTCTTTCAATCATAATATGAATCCATATTTCACCCCGACCTCAATTGACTCGGATAACTCCAACCTGGCTATGTACAATATGAACCAACCATATATGCCGGATTGGAATTATCCGACTCAATATGACCATATCCCCAATCCTATGACTATAATTTTCAAAATAATTCCACTCTTCACAGAGTTCATGGGGATTCACCTACTCCGAGTCCAATTTTCAACCATCTTGTTCACAATTTTCATAATATTCTCTCCCCGATTTTGATTCTTATACTACTTTTCCTGAACTACCAATTGAAGAAAAATCATCATTGGAGAGTTTGAAAGAAATGATAGAGGCCCAAAAATAATTTGAAAAAATGGTAGCCTCATCGTGTCCACCAAATTTCCAAAATTCATGTAAATCTTTTCCAGAATGACTCAAAGGAAAATCATTATGGAAAAAACTATGGAATTCGTGTAAGAGACCGAGCGCATAATGCAAAATACGATTGACCTACCATGTCCACCAAATGTTCATATGACTCACGAATCATGTCATTTTAGAAATCCAGCTTCAATTCATCATAACCACCCTGAACTTCACCAACATCAACCTCTTGATAGTTTGGCAAGTTATCCATTTTCTGAAATTGAACTTGAAGATGAATGTGAATTTGAGCTTCAAATTAGCGAATCGAGTCCAATCCTTGAATCAATTCGACTCCTGTAGTGTTACCTGAACTAAGTAACGTTCTTGAGCCAGTTTTGATTCTCATAATTTCTGAACTTGAATCAACCATTTCACCCATTCATATTCCTTCTGTGGACGAAAATCAAGATTCAATTTCCTTACATTCTTTTGAACTTGCCCAAAATTTGAGAACCTTCTTGACATTTTAGCAAGTTATCCTTTTCTCGAAATTGAACTTGAACTTGAATGTGATCCTGAATCTCATATGAGTAATTCCATTTTACTTTTTGATTCAATAATGACCCCAGTATCTTTACCAGATTTTTCCTCTATTCTGGAGTCAACATTGAATCCTATACCAGTACACCGTGAAATTGAATCACCAATATTATATAATCACACTTCATTGATAGGGAAAGTGTGTGAACGTCGATTCTTTAATTTGGACCCTATTTTTGAATCAATTTTGACTCTCATTATTGATTCTCGACTTGATCTGAGTCAAATTCCCGAGTCGGTATCGATTTTTACTCCTATTCCATTTGAGTCCAAATCAATCATCTTCCAAAATCATACTTCATTGTTGGATAAGGATGTTGAAGAAAATGACTCAGTAATTATTTTTGAAAATTGAAAATTAGATGGGATAAGTTTTTAAATAAGACCATTCATTCAATCAACATTTTACTGGGTCGTATTACAGAGGTCATTGGTGGGTTTCTACAAAGATCCCAATATCTTGATTGGGTAGCAACGCTTGGCCCGGTCAGACCACCACCGGAACCACCACCATGAGGTAATTTTTCTTTCCTTTCCATTTGTTTCATGTCTATACACATTCACTGTAACACTTGTCTTAAATAAGCACCCTTTTTCCTAACATATTGATACTTTAAGGAGGTAATGAGAAATAAGTATTCATGCTAGATACTATACTTGATACCATATATATTAGTATGTATATACATATGTATGTATGTATAAAAATGAATACAATCACATGTTTGTTGACCTTGCCACCATACCCCTCACCATGCTTGGGGGTACTAGTACTTCATGAAGGGGGGAGGCATGGAGCCTTATTTATAGGGTAAGGTATAGGAGTAGAGTGATGGGTTAGAGAGGGACATTTGTCATAATTTTTATGGAAGGATTTGGGCTATAAATAGGAGGTGAATGAAGAGAGCAATCTCATTTGATAAAACCTCTCTTTCTCTTCATCCAAACTCCCAAAACTCCCTCTCTCTTCCCTTTTTGCTGCAGCAAAACAGCAGCAGCAACAGCCTTTTCTTCACCATTTCTCCTTCACAAAAAAACACTCTTTCTCCTCTCATTTCCCCACAAACTTCCCTTCATTCCATATACAAGAAAAGGCCCCATTTTCATGTCTTAACTCCTCCAAAAACCCGATAGAACGAGCCAAAGGGGTGATCTAGAACAAGAAGTTAGAGGGAGTGTCATTGGTTGAACGGTAAGCAAAGACTTTAAGAACTCTACCCTCTTGTATATTTTTTTTTAGCTACGAACTAATATTGGCATTGTTTTGACCTGTAGACTCCATCGTAGCAGGAGATCAAGCTTGATAGAGAGCTAACCGCTTCAAAGGGTGAGTAGAACATCCGGACTCTAGTAACATGATAGGTAGAGTAAAACCTGGAAATAAAAGAAATTTTAAGTAATAAATGGACTTGAAATTGAAGGATAAATTCATGAGTATAGACTATAGATTTTTATGGATACATAATCTTATGACAATCATGTAGAAGTTAAGCTCATGTGTGTTTAATATGGTAGTCTACTACATACTTCTAGAGAAAGAGTTCTATAGATAAACATGACACTTGATACCATGCATATATTTATGGTCATACCTATTTTGTGATGTAGAGATATGTTGGTTATCTTGTAAAGACTCGCATATTGATAACTTCACTAGTAGCTACTCATACATGTTAGTGAATTCCATGATATTGGCATATTTTAAAGTAAAGACTATGAAGCTTGTATGTTGTCGTTACTTTATGTGTCTTTGCATATTACCATTGCATGATGAACGTAATTATTGTATTTTGGAGGAAGGGACCGGGTTGAACCGTGGTGGTGGAAGGAGGAAATTATTGCGTTGAATGACGTATAGGAGGAAGGGACCGGGTTGACCGGAGGAGACCGAAGGGGGAGCCTAGCGTTGTGTTTAATAAGTATGTTGATGTGGCTAAGATAGAAATTCCATATTAAAATCATACATAAATTCTTAAATATTGAATCTGGAATAATCACTTGCACAGGCAATTTCAGTAGATTAGTCGACTAAGCCCTTGGGTAAGTCGACTATAGATATATATATGGGTAGACAAGTTACTGGAAAACAATGTTAGTCGACTACATATAGACTGTAGTCGACTATCCCCAGTTACAGAGAACAAATAGAGAGTAAACAACCCTTTTAGACATAAGGTAGTCGACTACAGTTGATTGTAAGTCGACTAATACTTAGTATAGTCGACTACACCAGAAAGGGTAGTCGACTATAATTGGTTATAAGTGGCAAACAGAGAGCAACATACCTTTTGACCTACACCTAGTCGACTATAGAGGACCTGCAAGTCGACTAGTACATAGAGTAGTCGACTATACGGTAGGGTAGTCGACTACATAAGTCACTGACAGCCAACAGAGAAGCAGATACTTTGGATCAAACCCAGTCGACTATAGCTTTAATATTAGTCGACTTATAAGTAGTATTAGTTGACTATAGGATGACCTAGTCGACTAATAAGCCCTGTTACTGTGTTCTAGTTGGGGTTTCAGCTAATACCTAAAATTTACACAAATGGCATAAAGACACAATTGCCAACCTGATAATTTAGTCCATGTAGACCAACTTAACAGGCATGCATGAATATTGTTTTACTCACTGAGCTGTCAAGCTCACTCTGTTTCTATTACCACCTTCAGGTTTGGACAAAGGCAAAGGACCCGCTTAAAGGCAATGTGCGGGATAGGCGCCAACAGAGTCATTTCATTTTTAAATTCTGCTTTTGATATGTATATGGCTGTATTAAACTATGCGTAACTTTTAGTTGGATGTTTGCTATTTACTTGTAAACATTATAGTGCGTGGTGCTAGACACTAACCTTGTAATATATTTTGGTATAGTAATATATTTAGACTACGTTTTCTAATGGTTGTCGGACCATATGTGTTGGCAATGGTAAATCACTTTTAGATCATACATGCTATCTTAGTAGAGCTTAATGTATAGTATAGAACATTCTGGTGTCAGTAAGGAAGTATTGTATCTTGATGGTCCCACGCTTGGATTATCTGAGATGAATGTAATCAAACGGAAAATTTTTAACTGGGACCGTTACATTCACGATGCATTGCGGACATGCATGAGATAAGTGTGGGGGAGGGTTTACTAACTTAGTTAGTTTTACATTTTCTTTCTTTTATACTTCTTTTTTAGGAACTTTTTTAAAATTTTCTTTTGTATTAAAACTATTTTCTTTTCTTTTTACAATTTTTTTTGAAATAAGATAAATAGTTTTGATTTATTTTTAAGAAAATTAAATTATCTTAGGAATTAGGAAGACCTAAAATTATAAATTTTTAACGAAGTCAAAATAATATATCTTATTTAAATTTTACGATAAGGAAGTAAGATTGGAAAGATAATTTGATCTTAAATTTTTTACCTTATATTTATGCACTTCATACTTACACAATTTTTGAGATTGAAATAAAGACTGAAATGCCATAAAAAAATATATTAAAAAAATGATGATAATAGAAACCACTTATTGAAGTTTGGGTAATTATGCCTAAGAAGCATGATTATTCACGCCTAAAACGATGGATAAAAATAAAAATAATCCCCTTTAGTTTTGTGACCTTGTTTACTCGAGTCCTTAAGTCCGAGGGATGTTTTCTCATCTGGTACCCTAAGATCATCTGGTTTGGGAGTCATCGGCTAAAGGCTCACTACTACCTGGGTAAATAAGAAAGCCTAAGAAAACTAAAGGAAAAATATATATATAAGAAAATATACATATATATATATATTAAATAAATGGCATGAAAGTTTGAGTCGATATCGCAAAACCTTCACTGTTCACAAAGGGCATATTTTTCTAAGAGTTTTATGAAAGATCAAAGAATCAATTCAATTTTAAATTCTTACATTTAATTTATAAACAAAATTTTACATTTTCACTTAGTTTAAGGAGAATAATATCTGGTTAACTTATGACCTTGAATCACTTATATTTTCGCAAAAATACTTCAACACTTTTCTCTATTTCAAAATGCTTTTTTAAAATACCAATATTTGATTTCTTTCTTTATGGATTTTGTGGGTGTAATCCACTGAAAACCTTCAGGAGACAAAACTCCTCCTCTAGGGAAAACCTAGAGGTTAAACGGCTTGTTGTACATGCTTAGTGCAATGGCGTCACCTGCGAAAGTGGTGTAATAATTCCTTTAGTTTTTTGTTTTGGTCGGGACGAGCAAAAGATAAGTGTGGAGGTGTGATTAGTCTCTAAAACTGCATATTTCATACCACATCTTTACATTTAATTTATATTAAATTCTGCTAATAATGGTTTACTTATGTGATCCTAAGTTTATGGTGTGGAATGAAGAAGAAGACCCTAAATCACCATTTAATGGGTGATTAAAGGCCTATAACATAGCCAATGATCTAGAACTGATTCGTCAAAAGCAGGAGCCTAAAACCAGAAACCAGGACCTGCAGATGAAAAGACACTGAAGGGATAGCACGCGGCCGAAAGCGCCGCGCGCACTTCCCTAGGGAGGCCGCATTTCTGCGGTATGGGAAGGCTGGCCGCGGTCGTACTGTCGCGGCTAAGCCCATGCTTCTGGCCAACCGTTGCCAGCCTGGCCTCCTTTCTTTTGGTGCCTATAAATACCCCGGGTTCTCCGTCAGTAAGATATGCAGAGTTTAGGATAGTTTTTTATCTCCATTTTGTAGTTTAGGGCAGTTTAGATTAGTGTTCTTCTTCTTCCTCTTTTGTATTTTCTATTTCTTGTAGATTTTATAATAGGGAGAGAGAATGGTACATGTTGGGAAGCAAGAGTACTTGTAATAGAAGGTGACAATTTATGAAAGGTGCTCTCTTAACTTATCTTTGTTTTCTTCTCTCTAATCCCTTTTACATGTGTAGTTAATTTTTCTCTCATGGAAACTAACTACTAACCACTAACTAGTCTAACTTCTTATTTGATAATCCACATGAATCTAATAGCCTCTACTTGGCCTTGCTCTTGCAAGAGCCATTGATGGCTCATGATGATGGATCTAACACTCTAACATATAAATCTCTAACAAGCTAACATTACTTTATTTCATACTTGCTCTTATTGGGTATTGATGATTTAAGTGTAACTTGCACTTGTTGGTTGAATTTGATGTGAAAGTTAACATATGAGTCATGCTTTGTAAAGCTCTTGAACCAAGATAGTGATGGCCAATGATACATGTGAGGCAACTATCACTAAGAGGTTAGCATGTTAGTGGAGTCATTAGTTGTTAATAGCCATGGGTTTTCTTTATCTTTTTACTTTATTTTATAAATATATCAAAAATCACAAATATCTTATCTTCTATGTTTCTCACTTCTTCGTATTTCACCGTACTCTTCTCTTACCATTCTTTGTTTTCTTTTCTTATGATTCTTTAAAATATTGAAGAACTTTTAATACACACGTGAATCAACCGATAAGCTTCTATCACCTCCCATCCTTATGAATTCGACTCGTTTTACCCTCTATGCTATAACGGAAGTATTGAGGAAGCCAAAGCACACACACTTTAAATATCGCATCCTGCAGAAGGCAGAGTACAGAAAGTTTCTAAGTGATTAGGTTCGCTTCGGGAGCTTAGCTTCGTGTTCTGTCGCTGAACAGAATGCGGAAAAGCCCCAAGGGCTAACTTCGCTGAAAAGACACTTGTACCTAAAGCTGTTCAAAGGACTTTAAAGTCCTCTTCCCAGCTACACCTCTAGAGCTAGCTTCGCATCCTGTCATTTGACAGAATGTGAACCGCTCCAAAGACTAGCTTCGCATAGAAGCTGAGAGAAGAAACCATTGGTTTTCTAAATTTCAAGTTGAGAAATTAAGGGGAATTAAATCCCCTAAAAATTCGGTAAAGATAAATTAAGGGAGTGACTCCCTGAGATCACTGGATCACAGCGAATCACTCTGGATTCACTATGAGGTAGCCAGTAAATGGCTTCGAAAAGAGATGAAAATCTTTAGATAAGAGGGAAAAATCCCTACCCTCAATGGGCGTTTAATGACCGGAGGACAAAAGGCGCCTCCGTAGCAGAGGTCGCTGCCTCTTTGTCTGCTCGTCGTTTGGGAGCCATGAAGAACTGTGAAGTTCTAAAAATCCGATTGAGGAAGAAGAAGAAAGAGAGAGGGAGTTTCGCTCTCTGAAAATTTGGTTTTAAGAGGAGGTAATCTTCTCTTTCAGCCCATCGGGCTTTTATAGACATAAAAAATGTTTAACTTTGCCTCCTCAAAGGAGCGCAGACAGTCGTTTCAAATTAATTTAAAACGGCACCTAAGCACCTTTCTCGAGAAGCCTTTCTTTAACACAGCCAAGGGCTAGCTCCGCTGCGAGTTCAGTGTTAACTTTGCGCAACGCTTGAGTAACTTCGCTAAAAGCTCATCTGTAGCTTCACAAAAATTTTGTGTTAGCTCTGCTGGAAGCTCATTCCTGACTTAGCTGGAAGTCCGTCCTCAGCTTCACGGGAAGCTTAGCTCCGTTAAGAGCTTTTCTTTCCTCCTCAGAAAAAGACTTACCTACGCTAGTCCATTCCAGTTGCTTTTGAAATTCAAAAGGAAAAGAAAGGGAGCAAAGTAGATGAACAAAAGGGTGATAAGCTAAACCAACTGGACTGCACAAGGCCGTAATCCTTTGCTTAATAGCAGATTTTGCCATCAAGAAACTGGATATTCTTTGATGAAAATTAGCAAGAGATTGGTTGCCATCAAGGACCTGGATCTTCTTTGACCAAAATTGACAAGGGATTGGTTGCCACCAGAAAATTGGATCTTCCTTAAACAAAATTGGCAAAGGAAGGATCATAGACCTTACTGGTGACGTCTGCCTTCCCGAAGTGGATCATCTCGGATAAGCGACTACCAGCCCCTTCTCGAAGTGGATCATCTCGGATAAGCGACTGTCAGCCTCTTCTTAGAACGCACATCAGCTGCTCCAGTATGTTCCTCCTGTTTATGATCAAAGCTTCAACTTGAAAATCAAGGGTCAAGTTTTGATTCTCCTTCATCAGGATGAAGGATTGGAAGCACGGTACACTGCAATGCAAACAGAAAAAAGTTAGCATTAATTAAAGTTTTATGGGAAGGGACGAAATGCTAAGTCAAAGTTTTATTCTTTCGGCGAAACTATCCAAATCCGACCCAATTGTACCTTGAAGATGGATTTTAGCTAAGCAAATGCTAGACTAGCTTAGCATAAGCCAAGTCTTAGCCCGTCCAAGGCAGATAGGCTGGAGAAGTCTCAAAAAGGACCAATTCCTAGCCTCGCCTATATGGCTAGGCCTGACTGACCCGGAAGGGCGCTGTCTTGACCCCACCTATGTGGCAAGACTAGCTCAACCTTAAAGAGGCCAAGTCTCAAATCTCGCCTAACCTTGCCTATATGGCAAATTTAACAGGGACTTCGCGTGGAAAGATCCTTCATCTGGTCAGGCAAGAATGCTAGCTTCGCCGAGAAACTTGAAATAGGGCTGAAACCCTTCTCTGAAAGTCAGCCAAATACAGAGACCAAGGAATTCAATCCCTAAGATAGTTGATAAGGCTAAAAAAATTAAGGGAGATAAACTCCCTAAAGTCACTGGATGGCCGAGGCTTACCAGTTCTTGATCGGGTAATAACCAGAGTGAGAGTCCTCACTACTTCAGGAACCTCAGTCTCCTTACTTGAGCAATGGGGAGGGGTCATAAACAAACCTCGTAGAAAGAGAGAAGAATGTTTCTCTGAGAAGGACAATAAGAGTCCTATTTATAGGCCTCGTGGCCTGACTACGTCGCTACCAGTTCAAGCTTGGGAGCGCGGGCGAAGTTAAAGCATTCAAATGCTTGACCTTGAGAAAGGGAATAATCTCTCTCGGGAATGCACACGAAGTTTTATTTTGAATTTCGGAGAAAGGGAATAATCTCCCTCGTAAATGCAAGGGAAGTTATTCAAACCCTGAAAGAAGGAGCAATTCCCCTCGTAACTCGCAAAAGCGGTTAGTCTCGGGAACGGAATGTCGCTCCAGCACAGTGGGCACGAGGCTAATGCTCACATTCCAACCCGATTTAAAGCGAAGCTACTTCAGGAAGCCCAAAGGCGAAGATACCCAGAAGCGCGAACTACACGGAGCGGGTTGTCAATTTTCTCGGCGAAATTATTCCAGCCCGAAAGCGGAGCTAAAAGGTAAAAATTGAACTCACCACTAAGGCGATGTTCACATTCACATATCGTCAATCAAAGCAGTTCAAAGTATTTCGAAATCTGAACCATTCTATTGCAGATTCACTAAAACTTTGAAGGGGGTCTTGTTGACACTCAAAAACAGGACTCCCGCATTCATCTTCAACCGGTCTGAACGACGTCTAACTTATCGACATCTACAAAAGATAAGCCGAAGACAAGCTGATGACCAGAAATGAGGCAGCACATGAACATTACTAATCCAGTAAAGCAGATAGTAAGCCAAAGTTGCCTTTAAAGAGACCCAAGCAGGCCTAAGACACTAAGCTAGCTCAATACTTAGCCTGGGCATATCCCCAAGGTAAGCTTCGTAGCTCCGCATGAAACTAAAAGTTTCGCCTAAACTTGGTACCTTGCTTTGAAGCTAACGATCAGCTTCGCATGAAGCTTCCCATTTAGCCCCGCCGGAAGCTGATCCAAGAGCTTCGTGCTAGAATCTCTATCTCTAGCTAAGTCATAGCTCCGCTATAGGCTGAGTCTTAGCTTCGCACGAAAGTAACTTCGCCTGAAATTATGAGCTAGCTCCGCATGATCTAGCTCCACAGTGGGCTTTGCCAGGTCATCAAGTTGACCGTTTCAAAATCCCACGAGGGATTAATGGGTGAACCCCACTAATTTAGTGGGATTAATGCCACTTTAATTGGGCGGTGACACCCACCCACTTCATCTCACATTAAGTGGAGACAACTAAGCCGTAACGGCATGAGGACTACAAACCCTCTAGCTTCGCGAGAAGCTTACAAAAAGCTTCGCGGCAAGGCCATTTACGAGCCTCACGTAAAACTAATGACTAATTCAGCTTTGCTGAATTTAAGGGGGCGGTTACACCCCACATTGGCTATAAATAGCCTCTTGCAGGGGAGGGAAAAAAATAAGAGAAGAGGAGAGGAGAGAACAGACACACATGGACAGAGAGGAGATTGGCATAAAAGAAAAAAGCAGAATTTCTAACAAAAGGGCTCTTATGATCTTTTGCTCTCCGATTCCCTGAACAAAGCGAGAAGGGAGTCTTACAAGGAGGCAGTTTGATCATCCGATCGATTGCATCGTCAAAGGGATAAAGTGATCGCGCGGCTAATCAGATTCCTACCCTCACATTTCCCTAGAAATCTCAGAAGAGATCTACCTATAATTTCTTTATTTTCTGTAAAGGAATTACATGTAATTTTGCTCCTCGATACTTTTTTGTAAGTTTTCTTTTCTCAAATCAATGAAAAACAAGATGGCGACTCCATTGGGGAAATCAGTCTTCTGGCGCAGCAAGGAGACAGTGTCGCAATGCAATGGTCAGAATCTTGAGCCCGTCATTTTTGAAAACTTGGTCATTCATTTTGATTAAGAAAAATTCAAAGAATTGCTCTTTGAGGGTAGTCCAGTGCTCCACACTCGGAAGCACAGAAAGATCTCTAAGGCCAAGACTTTAGAACAAACTAGCCCTTGTCGGGCAAGTAGTCGGATGAGCCTCGTCCCAATTCCTCTCAGCCTCCACCAAGGCTACAGATGCCTTAAGCAAGGCTAATTAGGTTCCCTGTGAATCTAAACTTCGTTTCCCAAGCTGATGTGGAGGCCGAAGCAGAAAGCTCCGTGTGAAGCTTTAGGCGAAGTCCCACCGGGTGAAGTTCCACTGCAACTTCGCCTATCACGCGAAGATAAGGGTAAATTGCCTATCCGGTTTTATCCGGTTTGGCAGCTTCGCTGAGGCCATTAACCGCGAGACTAGCTTGGCAACTCTGGCTTCGCCTAACCTAGGAGTAGTAACTCCTCGCGCCAACCTCGTTCTCCTGAGCGAAGTTTCTGATGGCGTGACTACTCAGCGCTAGTACCTCAGGGTGCGAGCGAAGTTTTCAGCCCCAAGGCTGGAACTGAAGCACTCAGTAGTGCTAATCACCTTCGCAACAAGGCTACGAATAAAGCACCACAGCATGCTCCGCTCTCCAAATCCTCAAGCGTTAAGTCAGCTCTTCGAGGGGAAGCTAAGGGATCATCCCTGGGTGCTGATAGTGGTGCTAATGTAGCTTCAGCACCTAAGAGTGCTACTAGAGCTCTCTCAGCCGCGAAGTTAGAATTAAAACACTATCCAGTGCCAATCGCCTCTGCAGTGATGTAAAGGACGAGGCATCGTCTCGTGCTTCGCTTTCAAGGCCCTCGGATGCTGAGTCCGCCCCTGCAAATGGAACTATAAGTAGAAAGGTGATTCCAAAATCACCTGAACGATCCGCTCGAGTCTCTGCGCTGGATCGTTTAAGTTCGGTTAACACTGATCTATGAGAGTTCCTGACGACAAGCGGAAGTTAAAACTACTCCAGACTTCTCCCTCTTGTTGTGAACAAGTGGGATGTCAGTTGGTGACGATCCATTCAGTCCATTGCCGCTAAGGACCAATGCCCACCACCCTTTCAAGACGACAATCAGTTTTTAATCGACTATCGGTACAAGCTCCTGTGAAGCATCACAAACGGAGCATATCGCGGAATCTACCAGATCTGCCCTTTGCATCAGTCAACATGATCGGAAGGGGACATGAACCGCATAGGGGCAGACGAGCGCCGCGTGGTACTAACTCCTCTTTTTTCAGTTCTCCAGACCTGGACTATAGCCCTGATTTAGGCCAAGTCTTGATAGACGAAGAGGGTGTGTTCCGAAGCATCAGATCTAGGATAGCAATACCCTACAATTATGAGCAGCCATCTTCCTCGACTGGAGTAACATCACCAGAACCGTTGAAAGTTTATTCCAATGGTCTGGTGATGAGGAGAAAGATAGTGGGTATGCCTCTTCGACAACGTCAACTCGATACGAACGGATAGAGTGTAGGTGCATATGGCTGATAGTGGTAACGATGACCTCCGTCGACGGTTGGAATTTTAGGAGCAAACCTCCAAGCCCAGCAAGAAGCCTTGGATAACATTTAACAGATACTCACTCAACTCCTCATTAACTGAAATAATAATGATACCGGGAGTAATCATAATGAGGAGGAACATAATGATGAAGAGCAACCTAAGATGGAGAAATCAAGGAAAGTTCTTCTATGGACGCTGAAGTTCTTAAAGGCATCCAGTTCAGATCGCATCCCTAACCCAAAGAGATGAACTGAAGAAAGTAGGGGTAGCCCGTTCTTACCCCTTAGATTGGGACTCAGTCCCATATCCTCCAAAGTTCAAGCCACTAACGCTGCACTCATATGATGGTAGAGCTCGCCAAATGACCACATTTACTATTTTCGATCGCAAACCGGTAATGTAGTAGGTAATGATGCTACTATGGCCAGACTATTCATTGGCACCCTGAAGGGGGTAGCATTTGACTAGTTCCGAAGCTTTCCCCTAGGCACTATCAACTTCTGAATTGACTTAGATACACATCTAGGTACCATGGGTAAACTCCTCTCTACTGTACAGAGAAAAGGAGAATCTGTCTGTGATTACATTGAGCGGTTTAGAAATCTATCTCTGATGTGCCCAGCAGGGATGCCATTACCCATGCTCTTGCATAACTTCCTGAACCAAGTGGAGATTCGTATGAGAGCTGTCAAAGCGCATAACTGGAAGAAGCTAGTCGAACAAGCTGAGATAGTCGAAAAGTCGGCTAAAAAGTTCGAACCATCTACCCCTAAAGGCAAGTGAGGTATGAATAATAAGGGGCGCGACGACATGGCACAGTCTTCCCAAGACAAAGGGAAGGAGACTATGTCCGTCGAACTGTCAGGGGACGTTCATCCGAAGACCAAGAAGAGCGGCACCAAAATCAGGAGTTTAAGTTTCCTCAAAACAATACTCCTTCAAAGACGAGCAGGTGGTTACAATATTCCATTTACTCCACAAAGAGAATAAATTGAAACTGCCAGAGCTCGACGCCCTAATGAAGTGGGATGCACAAAATCCCAACTATTGCCTTTTTAATAAGATGGTCCATCATCTTACTAACAAGTGCTTTGTCATAAAGGACAAAATTAGGTTTTGATCGATGCCGGGTTTTGACACTAAAGTCGAAACAAAAGAAAGTCACTGCAAACATGGTAACCCTTGAGTTTGGCAAGACCCCAAAATTCACAGTTCCTGATGGGTCCTTCCTAGTCTCTGAAGCACGACTGGAAATAAATGATCCTTCAGCTAAATATCAGGAGACTAAGGGTCTAGTCCCCTTGACATTAAAACAGGGAAATCATGTGAATACACCCGGACCTTGCCCAAGATGAACAATGGGATTCGAAGAAATCCAAGTTAAAGGGCAAATCTTTCAATGTTATCTTTGTCTTACCAGATGATAGCAATGTGAACTCAGCTTCTCTTAGTGATTCTGAGGGGAAAAGGCACGCTTGCATAGCGCAAGCTGATGTACCTCAGCTGACAGGTACTCGATCTGAAAAATCATACTTAAAACAGTATGAGATAATTACTGACGAGAGACAACAGCAAATGACGTCAGTACAAGTACCCATACCAGCTCCGGCCCTGACAACAGGAAAAGAAAGCAGAAAGAAGTCCGGTTTGACCATGTCCTGAAGAAACCATCAGGTCTAGGACTTAACATCCCTTTTCGCTTTGACATATTGGCCCAACTGGCCAATATCCCTGTTCGTATCACCATACACGAGCTGCTTCGCCTCTCGAAGGAGACAAGAGAAGCACTTAGGGATGCATTGGCTAATTCAGAATCATTTCTGACACATATGTCAGAAGCCCCTAGCGGTGAAACTCAACCCCCATGTTCCGAATGTCATTATGTACAGTTGAAAGTACCTGCTACTAGTTTCACAGCTGAGGACATGCTCCTCAAAGATAACAAACATGATCTACCTTTGTATTATATCGGATACATCGGTTCGATGTGCATTGAAAAGGTACAGGTTGATCCAGGGTCTGCACTGAGCATCATCTCCAAAGGCTCCTCTACTTCCTTGGCATACCACTGTATCGGTTGTCTGCAACCACTACGATGATATACGATTTTTAACGCATAGTGTAGTCACCTACTCGGAAAGATTCGACTCTATTGCCGAATTGGGGACCTGAAATTAGAAGTAACGTGTTACGTCATTGACGCTGACATGTTCATACAACTTGTTGCTAGGACGACCTTGAATCCACACTAACTGGATTGTTCCCTCTCTTTGCACCAGTGCTTCAATATGTTGAAGATGATGCAACGGTACGAACAGTGTTCGCTGAGAAACAACCGTTCAAGGGGGTGAAAAATTACTTTACTGATGCTCTCTTATATCAGGAAATCAGTGAAACTGAACCATTGCCTGACAACGATGACAGTGGCAATGAGGCAGATTCAGAGTCTGAAGGAAAGCGCCAGCTACTTTGGTCGATGAACCAATTGTACATGTTTCAATAATCCTCAATGTAATAATCCTTCTGAGGATGACGATGAATGGGTAATTAGTGACAATGTTTCTTTTGATTATCCTGCGAGTGTTGAGCTGTTTGAATCTGTCGCCAATAGCGCTCCTGCACATGCCCTTGCATAAACCAGGGATGTTGATTGAGGCTAAAACCTGCACACAAAATACGAGATTATAGAACTTAAGAAAGGAGATATGCAAGTGCTCAATTCTTCCGCTATAGCAAGTGGCTATGCGGGGTCGTGATCCACAAGGAGGGTTTGCGATGGAAGCTTTACGGCTCTTTATTGAAATCATTAAGAATAAAACGAAGGTTCTTCTCTGTTTTTAAGTTAAGAAAAAGTGAAAGAATCATGTTATGTTAGAAGAGAATGAAAGATGAAGAAGGTGGAAAATCCGAAAACAATAAAGCGACTATGTACTATGAAGTGGAGAAGAAAGAGTTTGAGGAGATGGTTAGTGATCTATACTAAAGAAGTAAAAGAAAAGAAAGAAAGAAAAGTGTAGAAATACTTACCTAGGTTGAGTGATGACTTACCTGGAACCATTGCATGTTCTACCTTTGCTTCGGAGGCGTTCAACGCATAGATCATAAGCTCGAGCTCAGTCCCCGTGCACATTATATCGTCAAGCCTAGTAAGAACGAAGTGATGCGGATCTTGGAAGAGGAGAACGTCTTCATGAACTATCGCTGGCTCTCACGTAGCTTAGTTATACTTGTTTTGGAATTCACTTGTACACTCAACAACAACAACCAAGGTAAAGTAGAAGAGGAAGACGAAACAAAAGAAAATACAAACATAAAAAAAACTTTTACCTTTATTATTTGCAGAGACAATGGAAGAAAGGAGGAGGGTACATCGTCGGTGTCACTCTCAACTTCAGCCTCTCTCTCTTACTTACATGAATCTTCTTCTATCCTAAGTTATATACAAATTACATAACAAGAAAAGAAACCTAAACTACAAAGAATTAAAACTAGGCTAAGTCCTAATCTGCATTCACGTCCCATTTTCAGCGCAAGTACAGGCCTTTATAGGCAAAACCCTAACCACCATGATCCCGGGGAGGTCGGGGGAGCAAACGCTCCCCCTAACTCCCTAACAAAGCCGCGGAAATGCGGCCAGGGTGTGGCCAGGTGGCCACACCCTGTTGGTGGGTCCTCCCCGGTTTCTCCCTCTGACTTTATCTGGAGTTGGTTTTGCAGTTTGGCTCCGAGATTTTTGAAGAAATGGCCTTGTATTCTTAGCTTTAACCGATCGATCCTTAGAGGATTCTTCTCAACCGGTTTCAACCTCTTGATTTTGCCCTGATTTTGTGTGTGCAAATTAATTCTGATTTAATTCAGAATTCTGGTGGGCTTTTGGGCTCATTTCTCTTCATCTCCTTAAAGATTGGGCCTGCAAAATAAATTAAACAAATAATTAGGACATGCGGGCTTTTATTCTAAAATAAGTATGGAAATGTGACATTAAATATGCAACATTAGCAACCAATCACACCCCCACACCTATCTTTTGCTCGTCCTCGAGCAAAACAACTAAATTATACTAAGGATTATTAGACCACTTACGCAGGTCGCGCGATTGCACTGAGCATGTACAACAAGCCGTTAAACCTCTAGTTCCCCCTAGAGGACGAGTTTTGTCTCGTGAGGGTTTTTCAGGGATTACACCCACAAAATCCATAAAGAAAGAGAAATAAAGAGTTAGTATTTTCGAAAGCATTTGAAAGAGAAAAATATTTGAAATGATTGATTGTAAGATCTAAGCAATCTAAAAGTTATACGAAAGCTGAATTTTTCATTCCTAAACTTAGTCTCTATTCAAAAATTTGTTATCAATCAAAGTAAGGAGTCAAATTGTGCTTCTCATCTAGTCTATTACTTTACCCTAAGTCATATGCACCTTGTGAATGTGAAAATTTTGACTAAGGGTTCATTAACTCTAACTCTATGCCTTATTTATTTATACATATATACTTTTTTTTTATTTTGGTAATATTTCTTAGTTCCTATTAGCTTTCTTTCTAATCTGCCCATGTAACGAGCCTCTAATCGATGACTCCCAAACCAAACGGTCTTAGGGCACCGGGTGAGAAAACACCCCACGGACTTAAGGACTCGAGCAAACAAGGCCACAAAATTAAGGATTTTATTATATGAATCCTTTTTAGGCGTGAATACTTATGCTTTATTAGGCACAAATACCCAGCTTAATCAGAGGATCTAATTATCTTTCGCATAAATACTAAGGCTTGCTTAGGCCAAAGCACCTATCTAATCAATAATTAGACTTGTTTTTTTTTTTTCAAACTCATCTAATTATCTTTTGCATAAATACTAAGGCTTTCTTAGGCCAAAGCACCTACCTAATCAATAATTAGATTTGTTTATATATATATATTTTATAAGGCATAAGATCTTTGTTTTTGAACCCTAAGTGTGTAAGTGTATGACGTGTGCATATTTCATCAAGTAAAGATCAGACCAAATTACTTTGACAAATTATCTTCCTAACTCTAAAATCAAACAAATAATCTTATTTTGACCAAGTATAAAAATCCTAATTGGATTTTCCTATTCCTTAAAATTACTTAATTTCTTACAAAAATAAGTCAAATATTTGTTTCTATTTTTCAAAAAGTTTTTTAAAAGTAAAGAAAAATGTTATTATTTTTTTTATTTTTTTTAAAGAAAAAGAAAGTTATGTTAGACCCTCCCCCACACCTATCTCATGCATTGTCCTCATGTATGAATTAATGCATAGATGCATGAAAAAGACGAAAGGGAAGGAAAATGTTATCTTTAAGGTGGTGGTTCCGGTGGTGGTCTGATTGGTCCACGAAACGCGGCCCAATCAACTTTTCTTGGTCTCGGAGGAACCCACCAGAAATATCTTTAATATAACCCATTAAAAAGATGTATCCATAAAGGATCTTTATTAAATTTTACCCCATCTAATGTCATATTCCATAACTAATTTCGGAGTCAAATTTGTCAACCACCTCGTCCCAGAATGGAGTATGAATGATAGAATAGTTGACTTGGACTCAGGAAGGACAGGAACTAATACCGACTCGGGAAGGTGACTTAAGTTAAGTAAAAGTTCAGGAGTCAAAATTGGTTCAAGAACGGTCCAAGTCAAGAAGTTGAAACTCCAGTCCACATGTATTTTCCAACAATGGAATGTGACCTAATATGGTGATTCCAGTTCAGGAATGATAGGTGGAGGAATCAAAACTGACTCTAAAATATTACTCAAGTTGGTAACAAAACAGGAGTCAATATTGATTCAGAAAGGTGAACTGGATCACAGATTTGAGAATCTAGGTCACATATCTCATTGAGTTCAATATCAAAAAATGGAGAACTTGCCAATTTATCCATGGATTTTCAAAATGTAATTGGTCAAGTTCAACATGATCCTCAAAGATGGATGATTCAATTTCTTTATGAATTGGTACAGGATCCAATGTTGACTCCGGCAAAAGATTGAAGTCAGGTGAAGATACCGGAGTCATAATCGAATCAGGAAATAGAATTGAATCACTAAGTTGGGGCTCAGGATCATAATCATTTCAAGTTCTATTTCAGGAAAAGGAAACTAGCCAAACTATCAATATCATTTGGAGTTTGGGTAAGTTCACATGGTTGTTCTAAAATGGAATCTTGATTTCAAAACTACATAACTCTTCGGCTCTAACAGAATAGTTATTGACATCAGGACAGTAGGAACGTAGAGATTCGACCATCATATCTATGTCACGATTACGAGTGTTTTGAGCCTGAGTCATGACTTCAAGCATCTTTTCATAGTTGATAGGTTCATAGTTTTGGATGAAAAGATGAAGAATTGTCTTGGAAGTGGTAGTGAATTGTGAGTCCCATCAGATTTTAGGAATTGTGTTGGGACTCACCATACTCATTTCCATAATTGATGGTTTCCTATTTTGGACGGGTGGAACTAAGTATGAATCTTGAACAAATGTGGACTAGGTGGAGAAGAAGGACAAGGAGGTTGGAAATTATACTCGGGGGGAGGTGAATCCCACTGACTCGGTGAAGAGTTGAAATCATTATGAAAATTATAGTTATTAGATGGGGAGTATGGGTCATATTGATTCGGATAAGACCATCCGGCACACTAGGTTGGTCAAAGTTATGATATGCCGGTTTGGTAATATCTGAAAATGAAGTCGGTGTGTAATATGGATTATTATTGTATTGAAAAATTATATATTATAGTCCCATATCACACAATAGAATACAAAATAAAGAAAACAAAACAAATAACAAACAAAAACGAAAAATTCTAGCCTAAGTTAGGGTAGACTTAGGACCTAAACGACTCCTAACTGGTTAGACTGTCCACGGGAGGTCTAATGTAGACTTTAACCACAAGCTAATCAGCCAGGTCAGGGCAAGGTTGGTGGGAGTTTTTCCGTCAAAGACGTTCCTTAATTAAATAACCACCAACCTTCGGGCTTTCGGCCCTCATCCCTTTCCTAGACACTGATTTTGCAGGGGTTAGATTCCAACATTTTTTCCCCTTAAGATAATCTCCTAATTGAGTCCGAGATTCTCCTAAGGCCAATGTCTACTCAATTTTAGTTAGGCTTGGGTTAGTGAGTGCTTGAAATGTGATTTTTGGGCTAAGAGGTGATTAATCCCCACCTTATCTTGTTATGGGTTAGTGCCCTTAAATAATTTTGTGCAAGTGTACAAGATATGTAAGATTCACTCAAAGCGATATAAACAACCACGAAGTGAGTTCCTATGCTAAATGCAATGCATACGTACCTTGCTCCACACTCTTCAACAGTAAAAAATAAAGGAATTAGAAAGACACTGCCTAAAATGCAAATGTCTAATCAATTTTTTATCTTTTCAACAATATTTTACTGTTGATTTATTAGCAGGCTTATGTTATGGCATATAAGAAAATTAAAGGTGGCAGCAAACTAGAATTTTTTACACTAAGCAGCCCTGCAAAACTGTTAGTAGTCAACTCTTCCTTGCCGCGGATCCGCGCTTTTGCCGTGGAAACGCGACAATTCAGAGAGCCCTTGGTCTCTGCTTTTTGGAGGCAGAGGCCCAAAAGCCACTTGTATGTCACTGCAATAATAATTTTCTGCTTTGCTTGCCCTGTAACCTGCAACAGAGAAGAAAATTCGTTTAGTTCTAAAAATTTGCAATAAAAATTCAGATTTCAATAAAACCGTTTTATACCCTCCCCGGCCAACGGCGCGAAATTTGGTTGAGGCTAAAACCTGCACACAAAATACGAGATTATAGAACTTAAGCAAGGAGATATGCAAGTGCTCAATTCTTCCGCTATAGCAAGTGCATATGCGGGTCGTGATCCACAGGAGGGTTTGCGATGGAAGCTTTACGGTTCTTTATTGAAATCGTTAAGAATAAAGTGAAGGTTCTTCTCTGTTTTTAAGTTAAGAAAA